>SEYY01003425.1:17500-27500 GCA_009176605.1 Armadillidium nasatum
ATATATATATATATATATTATATTATTATTATTAATATTATTGATTGCAATGTTACCTTCGGTGGAAGTCAGAATGAAGATTAAATGAACCCGGTTTAGGTTAAAGGAAACCAGATAGAGTTTAGATATAAAAGCACGCAAATATGGATACACGTTGGTTGAATGTTTATAACTTAAGGAAAGGGAAGGAAAGATTTGCAGATAATATGAATGAACAGGAGTAGCTATTAACTGAGTTATAAATATAGGTTAGAGAGCTGGACCGAGAAAGATTGAGAATTTATAATGAGAAAAAGCACGTTTTCCTAAAAATTTTGATATATGAAAAGGGAATTCAGAGCAATCCAAAGGTTTTTAGTAATAATGATAGCATAAGGGAACTGATGTAATGGTTCAACGGCATTAAAGAGAATGACAAGAGTCAGTTATGGTGAAAGGGTTGTTAACTCAAAAAGTCCTAAATCCACAACCATTCAAGAAAAAACTGGATGAATACAAATGCCCTATACATGCATTGCAAATCCATGCAGTCCTACTAACTAATATGGTGTGAAGAAACTCTGAAGGCGTCGTAAGCATACACAGACTCGTTTGATGAGAGAAATATTTTGAGAAAAATTAGGGAAAACGAAAACACAAATAATATTAAAAACTTTGTGTGGTACTTTACTGAAAGCTTTCGGTATAAATATTACCACAGAAAAAACAAATAAATACCCAAAAAGAGTGGACCAAGATTCAAAGTAGAGTGTCCTTTACTGAAAATCATACTGATGATCTGATCTAAAATTTGAAGAGTTCAGATTACTCTAAATGCTCCTTTTAAGAATAGAATCAAAAACTTTAGAAATACCAGAAGTTAAAACAAAAGGACTATATTTAGAAGATTAAGGGTAGTTTCCTATTTCCAGTATAAACGAAATAAAAGTATATTCCAATAAGAAAAAAATGGTAGACTGAAAGTTGATAGTCAGGATCAAAATGAAAGGTTAAACCCCATTTTTTGGAACCACAGGAAGACCAAGTGATGATCATAAGCGTTATTAGCAAAATCTCCAAAAAGAACTCAAATTACCTCTTTGGTTTAAATTAATGTGCTGATCATTAAAAATTTGGAAGGAAGGAAGGAAGAAGGAAATATAGCTTAAGTATCGTCTAAAATGGAAAAAAATTATTTAAGCGAAGTGTTCCGTTTTATCAGAATGAATACAGCTAGAGTAAAGTTATAGAGTTGATATTTCTAACAAAGTACGATACAGGAATTTTTAGTAAAGGAGCAAAAGAAATTGTCACTAAATATTCAACCAGTTTAAAATACTTCAAGCTTAATTAGAAATATATAATGATTGTAAATTGGTCAAGATAACCCGAAGGAAGAAAAAATTAGACACTATGCGAGCTGTCGAAATTTAAGGAAAGCTCCAATATGTTGGGTTCATCTCTATCTAGGACGATCATGGAACGGTGTAGGCAGTTTCACCTAATATTTAATTTTATTAAGGAATATATATATATATATATATATATATATATATATATATATATATATATATATATATATATATATATATATATATATATATATATATATATATACATATGAACGTGAAAATAGCTAAATTTAAAACAAATAGTTACAGTTTTATTTTAAAATATCTTCCTATGTCATCGTAATTCAAATTACTTTATTTCTCAAATAAAAATTAACTTTCACAATTTCACATACGTTTGTGATTTCATGATGAAACTTTGCTGAAAGGAATGGTGGATAGTTAAACAGTAACAATAAAAAATACATCAACAAAGGAAGAAATATATATATATATAATATATATATATATATATATATATATATATATATATATATATATATATATATATATATATATATATATATAGTATATATATATATATATATATATATATATATATATATTGCAACTTCATCACAAAATTCATTTATTCTGTCTACATATCTCATAGCTCTAAAGATCATAAAAAATTCTTAAAATTGTGCTCCAAAATAGAACAGATTCTTACTTCTTCTCCTTTCTCTGAAATCATCATTTTAGGTGATTTCAACTTTATCACCACCGATAGCTTTCATCTACATCTCATGATCTAGTTTGTGAACTCGCCTACCAATTTTCTATTCAGAAAAATCTAGAACAGTTGGCGCATCTCCCTACCCGTATCGATGACCGTGTTGGTGATGAACCCAAAATATTGGATCTTTCCCTAACTTCTTATCATTTTCCTTTCACTGTTAAACCTTTTCCTCCTCTGGGTTCATCCATCAACTTCTTGTCTATGTATTTTGTCCTTTTCTTCAAGTCTTCCTCAAAATCAACCCCCGCCTTCTGCGAGAAGTTTTTGACATTTCGATTCCACTAACTTGTCTGACTTGCTGTTGTACTTTTCTAATTTCCCATGGAATGATTACTGCTTCCGTGGGAGCGCTCCCCTGAAGTGTACAGAACGCAAGGTGATTCTCTCAGGCATGGAGGCGTATATTCCATATTCTTTCCCTTCTACAAAACCTAACAAATCTTGGTTTAATTCTGCTTGTTCTCGTGCTATCCGCCGCAGGATGCTTCCTCCTTTTATTACTGTCGTCTTCAAACTCCAGAAGCTAATGCTACTTATATTTCATCCTGAATCGTACAAAATCTATTCTCCGCAACACCAAAAACTCATTTCTCATTAGTAATTCCAATAGTCCTTTTGATTCTTCATCCTCAAGCCTTTCTAGCATTTTGGAAGAAATACTAAATCTAACATTGCTTCTTCCTCTCTCCCTCCTCTAGTGCCTTCTAACGGTACAATTGCCGTTTTGCCTTCCTCTAAAGCTGAACTCTTCGCTCAAACTTTTGCCTCTAATTCAACCTTAGACGATTCCGGAGGTTTTCCTGCTCCTTAAACCTCCTCCATCTAATTTATGCCTAAAATTGTAATTTCTTCAAAGGAAGTCATTTCCGCTCTCTCTTTCTCTCTCTTAGATTAACACTAAGAAGGCGTATGGCCCTGATGGTATCACAGCTATGGTTCTCAAAACTTGTTATTCGGAGCTTGCACCCTACCTTTCTAAACTATTTCGTCTATGTCTTTCTACTTTCACCTTCCTTTCTTGTTGGAAACGCCTGTATCAAAAAATGGGGGACACCTCTCAATCCTCCAACTGCCGTCCTATTTCTTTAACCTTCGTTCTTTCTAAAGTTTTCGAATCTATCCTTAACAGGGAGATTTGGAAACATCTCAATTCTTCTAATCTTATCTCTGATTGCCAGTATGGCTTTCGTAAAAACACTCTACTGGTGATCTTCTTTTCTTTTTCTATGACCCTTGGTCCTCTTATCTTGGGCATTTCCGTGAATCTTTTCTGGTCATTCTATAGTAGCTGTTGTAGACGGCCACCCTTCGTTCTTTAAATCTTCCTCAGGGATCTGTCCTATCCCCAAAACATTTTCTGCTTTTCATTAATAACCTTCTCTTTGTTACTTCATTAACTATCCATTCCTATGCCGATGACTCCACACATAATTACTCTTTTTAATTTGATAGGCGCCCTTCCCAACAGCAGTTAATAGACGCAAGGGAGGTAGCTTTGGAGCTACTGACCTTAGATCTATCTCGTATTTCCAATTGAGAAAGATAAAACATGATTGTTTTCAATACCTCAATAACTCAATTCCTCCATCGCTCTAGTCGACACAACCTTCCACACAACTATGATATCTTCTTCGAAACCTTCATCTCTCCTTAATATTCTTGGTGTTTCTTTTTCTGGCGATCATTCTTGGAAAGATCACATTACCTCTCTTTCTAAACAAGCTTCTAAGAGGTTGGGTGTTCTGAGGCGCCTTCAGTATTTCTTCACATCACCCCAGTTGCTTGCTCTTTATAGGGATGCTATTCGCCCATATATGGAGTATACATTATACATCTGGGGTGGTTATACTTATACAGTCCTCTTTGAAAAGGTAAAATCTAGGACTTTTCGTCTTATCAAATCTCATGCTCTCACTAACACTCTCCAGTCTCTTTCTGTCCTTCGAATAGTTGCTTCAGTCTCTCTATACTATCGCTATTGCAATGGACACTGCTCTTCTGAACTCTCCCGTCGCATATTTCCTTCATTGAGAAGGACTCAATATACACGCCTTTATTCACAGTCTTATTCTTTTTTTTTGTCCAACCTTCTGAACTCAAACTTAACAGATATGCTCAATCATACATGTACTCTAATGGTATAGTTTGGCAACACACTCCATTCCTCTATTTTCCCCAAATTCCTATGACTTACACACCTTTAAACTTCGTGTATCAGGATATATAAGCCTATGATCTGACCAGATTTCTCATTTCTTCCCTCATTCTAGCGGAAATTTTGATAGGCCTCTGGCCTTTACCCACCAGAGGTGAATATATATATATATATATATATATATATATATATATATATATATATATATATATATATATATATATATATATATATATATATATATATATATATATATATATATATATATATATATATACTGTGAATATATATTTTTTCCACTTGGAACTTTGGGAATAAATTAGAGATGGATCGGATGTCATTTTTTCTCATTTGCGGATGCGGATGTGGATATAGAATTTTCGTCAAGTGAGGATGCGGATGTTGAATTTTCGAAAATGCGGATGCGGATTCAGATGTCAATTTTGATGAGGACGCGAATGCAAAAATTCATCACAAAAAAAATATTTATATATATATATATATATATATATATATATATATATATATATATATATATATATATATATATATATATATATATATATATATATATATATATATATATATATATATATATATATATATATATATATATATATATAATATATATATATATATATATATATATATACTATATATATATATATATATATATATATATATATATATATATATATATATATATATATATATATATATATATAATATATATATATATATATATATATATATATATATATATATATATATATATATATATATATATATATATATATATATATATATATATATATATATATATATATATATATATATATATATATATATATATATATATATATATAATATATATATATATATAATAGTCTCCTAACTACAATTTTGCCAAATTTTTATTTCCTATCTTAGATCCACTACTTAAAAACGAATATACCTTGTCAGACACTTTCGACATTATCAACTGCCTAAATTCTTCTTCTTTTGGCACTTGCTTCATGACAAGCTTTGATATTGAATCTTTGTATACAAATCTTCCTAATGAATTATTTCCTAACAATCAAAACATTATGGGAATGGATCATCTCTCATTCACCAAACTTTTAAAATTATCTGTTGAAGATTATATATCCTTTTCGACGGGGAACTATATTCAAATTGACGGTATGCTATGGGCTCTCCTTTAGATCCTGCTTTTGCAAATAGCTTTCTCTCTTATTATGAAAAACAATGAATCAGGCAGTGCACCCTCTACTCAAACCCCTTCTCTATAGCCACTAAATGGATGACTGCTTCGTAGTTTTCAAGGTGAAAGCTCATGCCAATATGTTTCAACAGTATACGAATGAGAGACAAAGCAGTATGAGATTCACTATGGAACAAGAAGTTAATAATTTCCTATTTTTTCTAGATGTATATGTTACGCATATTAACAACATATTTAAAACATCTGTTTATAGAAAACCTACTTTTACCCTTCTTGCTACAAACTAATTTAGCAATATACCTCTTAAGTTTATTCTATCAGGTCTAAGATCTAGAATCTATAAAGAATTTAAAATTTGTCAGACTGGCATTTATTGACGAGTTTCTCGCTGATATCTTTAGAGATACTTATCATTTTCCTACTGTTCCCGAGCAAAAAATATATCTAAAACTTACGTATTTAGGGTCTCTTACATCCCAACTTAACAAAAATATTCTTAATGTATTTGAGATACATTCCCCCAGTGCCAGTTTATTCTTACAATTTATAACTCCCTCTCAATTCACACTTTCCTCAGACACAAGGAATCTATCCAAATGCTTCTCAGATCCTCATTAATTTATTTATTTAAGTGTGCCAGCTGTAATGCAAAATATGTAGGACAAACTGGTCTACATTTAAAAGTGAGGATTGATAGGAATAGAGGAGTTTTCTCCAGAACTGACCTTCCTCTTTCCTCTCCTGAACACTCTGCCATAAGAGACCATGGAGATACCCATTCTTTTTCTTCTTCCGATTTCTCTATACTTGAAAAATTGAAAAATTTAATGAAGAAAGAGGGGTGAGTATGTCCATGGCTTTTTATGGCAGAGTGTACAGGAGAGCAAAGAGGATGGTCTGTTCTATAGAAAACTCCTCTATGTTTATCAATCCTTACCTTCAATTGTAGACTAGTTTGGCCTACATATGCCGCGGTAGAGCTGGTACACTTAAATAAATATATCAATGAGGATCTGAGAAGCATTTGGTGAGGTTCTTTGTATCTGAAGAAACTATAAATTGAGAGGGAGTTATAATTTATAAGAATGAATTGGCATTGAGGGAATGTAGCTTTAATTATAGTAAGAATATTTCTATCAAGTTGAGATGTAAGTGATCCTATATACAGAAGTTTTAAGTATATTTTTTGTTTTTGTGAAGTAGGAAAATGAAGAGTGGGTCTGAAGATATTAGTGAGACACTCATTAATTAATACTTTTTTCCACTTGAAACTTTGGGAATAAATTAAAATGGAAAAGTATTTTCATAGATTCCATCTCTGTAATATATATATATATATATATATATATATATATATATATATATATATATATATATATATATATATATATATATATATATATATATATATATATATATATATAATATATATATATATAATAATATAGAACGCATATGTCATATTTTTCTTTCTAATTTGCGGATGCGGATGTTGAATTTTCGAAAGTGCGGATGCGGAGAATCCTCGGAGCATCCGCATCAAAACCCTGGTTCCGCTGATATTAAATTAATCTCCTATTAATTCTACAAAATATACCAGCATTTTATAATTAACTCTTTATTTTCAATTCCTAAATTTAATAATAATAATAATAATAATATATATATATATATATATATATATATATATATATATATATATATATATATATATATATATATATATATATATATATATATATATATATATATATATATATATATATATATATATATATATATATATATATATATATATATATATATATATATATATATATATATATATATATATATATATATATATATATATATATATATATATATATATATATATATATATATATATATATATATATATATATATATATATATATATATATATATATATATATATATATATATATATATATATATATATATATATATATATATATATATATATATATATATATATATATATATATATATATATATATATATATATATATATATATAGAAATTGAAAAGAAAGAGTTAATTATAAAATGCTGGTATATTTTGCAGAATTAATAGGATATTAATTTAATATCAGCCGAACCAGGAATCAAGGTTGGTGTCTCCATAATTTGAATAATATATTAACTCGTATTCAAATAAGCATCTCTGTAAATGGGAAATAAAAAACTGATCTCAGTTAGGAATATGATTATGAAGAACTTCCAAACGAAAGAACGCAATTGTATGAAAGAACTTACAATGATTTTAATAGGAAAACTTTTTGAGAAATATTTTATTTCTTCATCCGGAAACGAGTAGCGTTAATAAGTTTCTCTCGTTCATAAGTTTTATTCATAAACTCTTCATTGCAGCAGCGTCACGAATAATCTAGTATGATCGAACAAATTAAATAGTCAAGTTTATTTTATTAATCGACATTTATAGGCATTTAACTATTTAATTAATCACAATTGATTTTATATCAAACGATATGTTTAATACTCAATAACTGCTTATAAATCTCGAAAGAAATCACAAAGAGAATTCAAAAATGATTCAATTTTTCATATGAAATCGAAATGTGAACTTTTCGCTATGAAAGCTTTAATAGAAATTTTCGTTTTGTAAGCAAATTGAGAACTTTTTGGTTTGACAGCAAATTGGGAACTGATTTTATAAAAATAGCAACATATCATTTTAAATTCAGTGCTAAATATTTTTACTTATTCTAGCTACTAGTTTATATTTTTAGTTATACAAATATTATAATTTTATAATATATATATATATATATATATATATATATATATATATATATATATATATATATATATATATATATATATATATATATATATATATATATATATATATATATATATATATATATATATATATATATATATATATATATATATATATATATATATATATATATATATATATATATATATATATATATATATATATATATATATATATATATATATATATATATATATATATATATATATATATATATATATATATATATATATATATATATATATATATATATATATATATATATATATATATATATATATATATATCCACAATTTGGAACTGTATGTTAAACGTTTGAAACATTATTGAGCTTGTCGTAAAAGAGACAATAAAAGAATATTTATACTTATTGCACTATTCGAGGAGGAAAAACTTCCTAGGAAATTTCTTCCCATAATCCTCAAGAAGGATCGAACCGGCACCTCCAATTAACTAAGAAAATCCCTCTACCATTAAACCAAGGTAAAATGAATACAGGAATGACTTCTTCCTTTGTATTTAATTGAAAATATGCATGAAATAATGTTTAGTTTCAACGGAGACTATGAAAGATTAATCATTTTCTAATTCTTAATGAATAAAATATTATAGTTACTTAAAATAAAGCTATTAAATTTGTACAGTTAGAAAAAATTCAAAAAATGAAAAATTAAGAAAAAATATAATTAAAAATGGAAAATTAATTTAATTAAAGAGAAACAAGTATGAGAGTAAACAAAAAAAAATCATTGTTAATATGAAATAGAAAACTAAAGGAAAAAAACAACAACAACAGAAAAAAAAGAAAAAGATAAAAAAGTAGAACCAAATTTCAATGCTAGAAATACTCTTCCAATAGATTTCTTCCTTTATTAAAAGTAAGAGTAAAACCAAATTTAGAATTTAGAGATACCCTTTCAGTAGATTTCTATCTCTAATAAAAAGACAAAAGTAAAACCAAATTTAAATTTTAGAGAAACTCTTACTGTACATTTATTTCTCTACTAAAAAAAAAAAAAAAAAAAAAAATTATAGAGATACCTTTACGGAAGATTTCTTTTTCTAATAAAAACGAAATAAAACCAAATTTAGTTTTAAGAGATTTTTTTAAAGTAGGTTTCTTTCACTAATATTTAAATTTTAGAGATACTCTTACAGGAGCTGCCTTCTCTAATAAAAAATACAAAAGTAAAACCAACTTTAAATTTTATATATACCCCTGCAATAGGTTTTTATCCCTAATAAAAGAAGCAAAACCAAGTTTAAATTTTAGAGACACCCTCACAGTAAATTTCTTTCTCTAATAAAACCCTTACAGTAGATTTCTTTCGCTAATAAAAAATATAGAAGTAAAACTAAATTTAAATTTAAGAGATACCCTTACAGCAGATTTCTTTCTTTAATAAAACCATTACAGTAGATTTCTTTTACTAATAAAAAAGACAAAAGTTAAACTAAATTTAAATTTTAGAGATGCCCTTACGGTAAATTCTTTCTCTAATAAAACCCTTACAGAAGATTTCTTTCACTATTAAAATATACAGAAGTAAAACCAAATTTAAATTTTAGAGATACCCTTACAGTAAATTTCTTTCTCTAATAAAACCCTTACAGAAGATTTCTTTCACTAATAAAAAATACAGAAGTAAAACCAAATTTAAATTTTAGAGATACCCTTACAGTAAATT
>SEYY01003425.1:30000-50000 GCA_009176605.1 Armadillidium nasatum
GAGAGTTCAGAAGAGCAGTGTCCATTGTAATAGCGATAGTAGAGAGAGAGTGACGCAACATTTCGACGGGCAGAAAGAGATTGGAGAGAATTAGTGAGAGCAGGAGAATTGATAAGGCGAAAAGCTCTAGACTCCACCTTTTCCAGGAGAGCTGTGTGTGTGGAACCACCCCAGATGTGTGACGCATACTCCATACAGGGGCGAACAGCACCCCTATACAGAGCAAGCAACTGGGGTGGTGTGAAGAAATACTGAAGGCGCCTCAGAACACCCAATCTCTTAGAAGTTGGTTTAGAAAGAGAGGTAATGTGATCTTTCCAAGAAAGATCACGAGAAAAAGAAACACCTAGAATATTGAGGAGAGATGAAGGTTTGAGTTGCGTGTTTTCGAAGAAGATATCGTAGTTGAGTAGAAGATTGTGTCGAGTAGAGAGATGGAGGAATTGAGTTTTTGAGGCATTGAAAACGACCATGTTTTCTTTGCCCCAATTGGAAATGAGAGATAGATCAGAGGTTAGTTGCTCCAAGGCCACCCTCCTTGCCTCTATTAACTGTTGCTGGGAGTGGCGTCTTTCAAAATGAAAAGAGTAATGAAGGGTGGAGTCATCAGCATAGTAGTGGATAGGAGATGAAGTAATAGAGAGAAGGTCATTAATGAAAAACAGAAAAAGTGTTGGGGATAGGACAGATCCTTGAGGAACACCACTATTAATAGATTTATAGGATGAACGGTGGCCGTCTACAACAGCTGCTATAGAACGACCCGAAAGGAAATCAGAGAGAAGGTCACAGAGAGAAGGATAGATTCCGAAAGAGGGAAGTTTGGAAATCAAAGCTTTGTGCCAGACTCTATCGAAAGCTTTCGATATATATATATATATATATATATATATATATATATATATATATATATATATATATATATATATATATATATATATATATATATATATATATATATATTGGTGATTTATGTGAATTCATGTCACTTTTAGTTCATTAATTTTAAAAGGTGAAGTTTTCTGATGCCCAAAAATATTTATTCATATTCCAAACTCTTCACAATAACCTTATTTATATTTTTACTTTTTGGAAAACTTTTTCAAATGATATACGAATACATAATAAATATCGCACAAACTTTCAAATAAACTTCAGTTTTAAAAAGACTTGAAAAATAAAACGAAAAACTTAAAAAAAACAACAAAAAAAAAAATGCTCTTTCATATTTGCAGCGCTTGAAAGTATATAAAATATAATTAAAATTTAATTTTTGAAAATTACAAAAACTTTCAAATAAATTTCCTCTTTAATAGAATTCGGAAAAGTACAACGAGCAACTAAAGAAAACAAAAAATTACATTAACAAAGTTTGCTGACTCATGAAAATGTATTAAAAAAAATTTAAAATAAAATTAATTTTTTTTGTGGTAAATTTGAAGTACTTAAATAAGTGGAAGAAATTAATTTTAAAACTTTGTAATTACGTAACTTTCAATGTTTTTTTTATTTTATTTTTTATTTTTTTGAATTACATAATCGAATAAAATATTTCACATTTCGCCGGAAGCTCATAACAGAATTAAAACTATTTTATATTTAAAGTTTTGAAGTTTAGAATTAACACCTAGTTTTTTTTAGCAGAAGAAAAAATTATTCTTTATATATATATATATATATATATATATATATATATATATATATATATATATATATATATATATATATATATATATATATATATATATATATATATATATATATATATATATATACATATATATATATATATATATATATATATATATATATATATATATATATATATATATATATATATATATATATATATATATATATATATATATATATATATATATATATATATATATATATATATATATATATATATATATATATAATATATATATATATATATATATATATATATATATATATATATATATATATATATATATATATATATATATATATATATATATATATATATATATATATATATATATATATATATATATATATATATATATATATATATATATATATATATATATATATATATATATATATATATATATTTACACATCACCACCACTCATGGGCAAAGCCCTATTCAAGGAGTGGGTGTCAGAAGAATAAAATTTTGACTCAATCTTATCCAAAAGACTGGTGAAATCTGAACCACCACAGTTATGAGAGCAGTACTCCATACAAGGGGGGATGAGCCCCTTGTACAATTGAAGTAACTGCGAGGAAGGAAAAAAAATTTCCAGTCAAAATAGAACTCCCAGCTTCTTTGATGCCGCCCTAGCAACCATTGTGATATGAGATTTCCAAGACATTTTTTTGTTTATATGTACGCAAAGGATGTTTATATTGTCAACAGGAGAGATGTGAGAACCATCGAAAGAAATAGAAAAGTTACAAGGTGTCTTCGAGAGGGAGATTTCTAGAAGTTGAGTTTTTAAAAATTTGAATTTCCCAAGGTTGATACGACCCCACTGGGTAATTCTATCCAGATTTGCAAGAATTGAATCGAAAAGATGAAGACGAGAGGCAACTCTAGATGCAAAGGAAGGAACAGATTTGAAATGAGTAGAAGAATGGAGGGTTGAGTCATCAGCATATGAATGGATAGGGTTAGATGAACAGCTGAGAAGATTATTAATGAAAAGTAAGAATAGAGTAGGAGATAAGACAGAACCCTGAGGAACACCACTATTGACAAGAAAGGAAGAAGAAGACGTTCCATCAACAACAGCCGAAATGGAACGATTAGAAAGAAAGCTAGATATAAGTAAGCAAAGAGAAGGAGGAAACCCAAAGGAGGGGAGCTTGGAAAGCAGTGAAGCATGACAAATTCTCGCAGTCTAAATAGAACTCCCAGCTTCTTTGTTGCCACCCTAGCAACCATTGTGATATGAGGTTTCCAAGACATATATATATATATATATATATATATATATATATAATATATATATATATATATATATATATATACGAGTATGGCTTTCCAGTCAAATACCTTAGATATGTCAAGTCTCCCCATGATCCCTAAGGGCAGAAGACTATAAATATGTTAGATAGGAAAGTATATCACCAGTAGATCTCGAGCGTCGAAAGCCATACTGATGATCAGAAAAAAGGGAATGAGATTCCAGATGATCCAAGGAGTGAGAGTTGAGAAGGGTTTCTAAGATCTTAGACAGAACACAAGTGAGAGCTATAGGGCAATTTTTGGAAGGATCATAGCGTCTACCTTTCTCGAAATAGGCTGTACCAATGCGCGCTTCCAACATTGAGGGAAAATATTTGTATTGAGGCATAGAGAGGAGAGTTGAACGAGGGATGGAGTCAGCTCAGAAGCACACTCCTTTAATACTTGGGGAGGAATGCCATCCGGGCCGCTTAATTTCCTTACGTTCATAGATTTCAGAATCCCATGTACCTGATCAAATATAATCACAGGTAAAGGCATGGGACATCTGAGAGGAGAAGAAGTAGGAGGAGGATTGCCGGAGTGGTCTTGGGTTGATTAGAGGAGAACAGGAGGCCGAAGAGATTAGTTTTTTCAGTTGGAGTGTTAGCAACAGAACCATCAGAGCGAATAAGAGGAGGAAAGGAAGATTTACAGAAGTTTTAGAGATGTTTTTGGCAAGAGGCCAGAAAAATTTATCAGTAGAAGAATTTAGAAGCTTAGCACACCTTCGTTTTGTGAAAGTCTGCTTTGCTCGTCGAAGAATATCCCTGCAACGATTCCGAGCAGAATGAAAATTAGCAAGAGTGATAGGATAAGGAGAGTTTTTCCACTCTCGATACGCGATGTCTCTAGCCTGAATGACACGAGAGCAAGCGCGATCGGTCCATGAATTTTCAGGAGAAAAAGATTTGTATGAAGAAGGAATGAACCTGCTTATCCCATCAGCGATTACAGCCACAACCTTATCAGCAGAGACTGACGCGTCTTCAGAGAAAAAGCAGTCTCTCCAGGAATAGTTTGCGTAGAAGCAACCTAAGGCCCCTCAGTCAGCTCGATCAAAGTGCCAGAAGATGCGTTAAGGGCAGGGTGGGGCAGTTGGAGAGAAGCATGAAAATTAAGACAAATTAGATTGTGGTCAGAGTTACCAATAGGTACGAGGACAGCGTATTTATTGAGAGAAGGACTAGTAGTGAAACATAGTATATAATATATATATATATATATATATATATATATATATATATATATATATATATATATATATATATATATATATATATATATATATATATATATATATATATATATATATATATATATATATATATATATATATATATATATATATATATAATATATATTCAGAAGAGGAGTGAAGTGAATGCAATTTGGCCAACAGTTCTCTTTTGTATTCATACATTCATTATATATAATACTCATAAATTCTAAACACTCTTTTTGCATTCATAAAAGTAAAAATAGTTTAAATTGTTGGTCTTTTCATCACACCTTGCTTTTAATTGAACATTTTTTTTCTGTTTTCAACAACTCTTCTCCCTATACAATCTTATAAAATTTCTTTTCCAAATTTTAAATTTTATCGTATGGATCCAGTTACTTAGTCCAAATTTAACACTGAATGAATATGTTTCCCATCTTATTATTATTTTTGAAAATGATATCTCCACCAATGTCACTTAATTTATTTTTAGATTGCTTTATCAAATTTCATTCAATCTTATAACTTTTTTATCTTCATTTGAAGGCACCAAGTCTCATTTTTAAAGTTACTAATAAATTGCAAAAATTATATATTTATTTTTTTTTTTAAATCAGAACATGCGAAATCGTTAGGGTAAGAAAACTTAATTCAAATTCATTGAATTAATATCGCGATAATATATATATATATATATATATATATATATATATATATATATATATATATATATATATATATATATATATATATATATATATATATATATATATATATATATATATATATATATATATATATATATATATATATATATATATATATATATATATATATATATATATATATATATATATATATATATATATATATATATATATATATATATATATATATATATATATATATATATATATATATATATATATATATATATATATATATATATATATATATATATATATATATTATATATATATATATATATATATATATATATATATATATATATATATATATATATATATATATATATATATATATATATATATATATATATATATATATATATATATATATATATATATATATATATATATATATATATATATATATATATATATATATATATATATATATATATATATATATATATATATATATATATATATATATATATATATATATATATATATATATATATATATATATATATATATATATATATATATATATATATATATATATATATATATATATATATATATATATATATATATATATATATATATATATATATATATATATATATATATATATATATATATATATATATATATATATATATATATATATATATATATATATATATATATATATATATATATATATATATATATATATATATATATATATATATATATATATATATATATATATATATATATATATATATATATATATTTCTTAATGATTAAAATTAGACAATTCTAATATTGCTTCACATGAATATACTCACCACAAGAAAGATTTATTAGAACAGCTTTTTTTCCCATTTATGGCCATTAATATCAAATATTAAAACAGGATAAAGAGATCAAATGGAAAAGAATAGACTCACTCAAACACATCGTCAACATCTTGCTTTTAGCATGATGTTTACAAATGAAGCAGCGTTCTATTCTTTTCATTATTATTTTTAGCTTTTTAAACTTCATTTCCACATCATTTCTTTGCTTTAAAGCAGGGGTGGCAAAAAACATTGTCGATTTCATAAATATTTGTACAACTCAAAACCAACATTAACAAATTTATTACTATAAGCTTGGACAGTTCGTGAATTGAATGTTTGGTACCTTTATTTAAATAATATTGAGAGGGAGCAAGTTTTACTTATTAAGGAACCTACTGCTTTAATGTGTTTATATTTATAATTGCCTTCTAATTATGGGTATTAATATATATATATATATATATATATATATATATATATATATATATATATATATATATATATATATATATATATATATATATATATATATATATATATATATATATATATATATATATATATATATATATATATATATATATATATATATATATATATATATATATATATATATATATATATATATATATATATATATATATATATATATATATATATATATATATATATATATATATATATATATATATATATATATATATATATATATATATATATATATATATATATATATATATATATATATATATATATATATATATATATATATATATATATATATATATATATATATATATATATATATATATATATATATATATATATATATATATATATATATATATATATATATATATAGAAAAATGTTATTGCAAATGCTTGATGTAGTGCTACCAATTTGCAGCGATATGTCAATCGCAGGATGCTCAAAAGAAGAATGGAAGGCTGACTCAAGCCTACGCAGAGTTCGTAGCGAGCAAAAATGGGCTAACCTTAGAATAGCGGTCGCCGTCTATTCACGCCTTCGACAAATCAGGAAGTATGATTAATAATATAATAGAATCATATCAAAGCTTTTGTGTTCCTTGAGTTTAATGATGCAAACGCTCGTGTTTCTTATATGGTCCACTTGTTCACTGTCTTATAAATATGACACAATTCACATTTTTCTCCTTTTTATGATAAAACACTTTTTTTTATATAAAAAAAAAAATAAAAAAAAAATAAAAAAAAAGTCAGTGATCAATAATCAATTATTGCTATCTCAATTTTGTGAAGCTCATTAAATGTGGCACGTTATAGTTTATCTTATAGCGAATATTCTGTCTTTATTGTAGGTTTGGTGTTATTCTTCATCACTTATATATAAAATAAGATTTTATCGCATTCGTTCTGTGTCCTGTTGTTGATTCTTATCGGTGATTATGTTAATGTATTCGTTTCTTCAATTAAAAAGACATTTTGGCACTTTCAAGAACACAAAAATTTGAAAATAAATATCATTCATTGAAATACAGTATATAAAAGTAATAATTAACAAATCAGAATTAATAACAATAAACACTAATAGAAGCAAAAAATATCTGGTGAAAGCTTAAATACATTTTCTATCAAAAAAAATAGACTTGATTATTAAACAGTTAATAGTAGCACGTATTCTTTAAACAAATCCTAATAATATATAACTGGTTTGAGTAGCATGCAAAGCAATTATCTTAAATCTGTCTTGTGTTAAAATAAAATAATTGATACATAGTTAGAAATTCAATAAGTTATTAAATAAACAACCAATACGTCTTGTGAGAACATGCTATAAATCTGATCTTTAGATCGTGTATATTTTACTTGCACGTATATATCGATATTCAAGGTAATTATTGTCCCATTGTGGTGTTTTATATTAGTGTCTTTTAGTGTTTTTAAAATTTTGGAAGTAAAAATTTGAGAGTAAATTACTAGCAAGAAATTATAAGTGAATTATCTATAGAGTAGATATATAAAATTTTATATCTATAGAATAGATATGTAAAATTAAAAATAGGCCTCATTATGATTTCTAATTAAAAATTTTTATTTTTTTTATTTAATTTTCAATTAAAACAATCCTAACCTGAAGAATAGGTAAGTAAAAATTTTTAAAATATTTTTTCATTTTAGATATATATTGATATTTTTATTAATGCTTTTATATTATAAAGGAAAATAGCCTTTTATTTTAAGCCCTCTAGTGGTTAGCCTCCCACATATCCTTTGTGATTTCGAATAGAAAGCTATTGAGGGCGATAAAAAACAAGCTCATTTCATTGATTTATTTCTGTTTCTCACAAAAGGTCTTCAAAATCTAAATTTTGAAAACACTTTAGAGCAAAATGAAAACGAAACCCAGAAAAAGAAATCATATGTACACAAATATCGGGAAAAATATTAATAAAAAATTATAGAAAACATATTTGAAAAAAATCATATACATTAGCATATATATATATATATATATATATATATATATATATATATATATATATATATATATATATATATATATATATATATATATATATATATATATATATATATATATATATATATATATATATATATATATATATATATATATATATATATATTCTTCACATGTCACTCTTGCAAAATTTCATTCGGATCGTAATTGTTGAAAGCATGTTATTTCAACGAGCAAATAGTACTTTCACTTAATAAAAATGCGCTGACCTCCTTATTTCTTCCACTATTCCTTTTTGAACTCTCGTCAAAATAACCTATAACGTCTTCCGTAAATCTGCCGTTCCTTCTTTTATTCACTCTCAGGTTCTGTTGCCTGTACTTCAATTTTCTGTTTTCCACTATTTCAACCCTCGAAAACCTTGGGAATCCTTCTTTTACTTGTTCCCTCTTCAGATGTTCAAAATCTTTACCTGAGATTACATCTGATCAGGCACATAGGCTTCTAAAATCGATGAATATTAGAAAAGTAAGTGACTCGGATAGCATTCCTCCAAGAATTTTGAATAAGTGTGCTTCTGAGCTGGCTCCTGAACTCGTTCAGCTATACTCTCTATGCTTCAATACCAACACTTTTCCTTAGTGTTGGATGTATGCATATGCTCAACCTATTCAGAAAAGGAAGTCCATCTGATTCTTCTAACTGTTGAAATGTAGCTCTCACTTGAATAATGTATAGCATACTTAAAAGCATTCTCCCCCTCATATCTTGAATCATTTGAAATCTTATTCCCTTCTTTCAAATCATCACTAAAGTTTTGTGGGCTCCAGGTCTAGATGTGATATAGCTTCTTATCTAACAGATTTATGGTCTTTTGTCATTTGGGACTATGGGGAGTCTTGTGTAGTGGCACTTTCATGTCCAAGGCATTTTACTGGGTTTAAACCTCGCCGATGCTCTTAAGGTTCTTTTCCTTTAAAGTTCCACCCTCTCTAACTTACTTTCAAATCGCTCCATATCAGCTATTGTTGATAGAGTCTTCCTTTCCTGTCATTTAGAGGTGTTTCTCCGAGTCCTGTTTTATCTAGTGTTCTATTTCTATTTTTCATTAATGATTTTCTCATCTAATCTCCCTTCATTCTTATGTCAAGACACAACCCTTCATTCTTCTATTCGCATGAAATTTGCTTCTTCTTTTGTTTAATGTCATTTAGATTCCATTTATTCGTCGTGATCTGGCAATAATTTTCCCGTGATGTCTTCGTAAACTTGTAAAATTAAACTCTTTAAAAACCCAATTTCTAAAAATCCGTCTTGTAAATATTTCTTCTAACTTTCCTATCTCTTTCGATGGTTCCCTTGTACATCCCTTTAATAATAAAAATATTCTTAGTATTAAGGGGAGGGTTCGGTTTAAAAATTTTTTTTTATTATTTGACCGGTTTGGGTGAAATTTTCTGTGTATATAGCTTTTTTCCCGGTGAAAAAAGCTTCATTTTTAGTGTTTTTATGAGTCTCTAACGGTTTCATAGTTATTAGTGGTCATAACTCAAAGAAAAAAGAAATAGCGGGAAAAAATTTTTTTTCCACATGAGATGAAAATTGGCCTGAACCATCTTAGCCCCAATCTCTTTAATTCGCTGGAAGCGATTTTTGATATCACGTTCAAAAAAAGAGGTATAATCAGTCAAATTTTTTTTTGAAAAATTTGTTACCCTTTCGGAGAAAAAAATTATTTAAAAAAAATTCTCTTCAGGAATTTTGATTAAATTTGGACATTGTTTAAAGGAGATATAGGTCTACAACATTTATTTAGAGCATTATTAAATGCTAATTGTTTGAAGGAAGGTATAGCCTCTCAAACTTTTGAAATTTTTGAAAATTTTCTAAAAATGGACCTTTTTTGAGAGATCATATCTCGGAACAAACAAATTAGATCGAACAAAGTATTTAGAAGAATTTGTAGCCCCAACACTCTCCTATAAGTGTGCTAAAATTTATTTACGTAGTAATTATACTTTTTTTTTAAAATATTTTTCCTAAAAATTTGAATTTTTTTTTTTCAAAAAATAATTTCTTTTGATAGTGAGTCAGTCTTGGACTAATACTGTTTTTTGTGTAATTCTGGGAGCAAAATTCTATCAAAGGTTTTTGTAGCCAATAGAATAAGGAATATATGTTCCAAATTTCAGACCAAAAATATTTTTTATGTGGCTTCACCGTAGATTTAAATTTTGAAAAACATTCCCAAATAACTGCTAAACATTAAATCCCTCGTAAAAACGTTAGGAATAGACTATTTTCGTCGGGAAAAAAGCTATATATACTGAAATTTTCTGGAGAATCGGATAAAAAAATTTTTTTTCTCCTACACCGAACCCTCCCCACATAAACAAATAAACAATTTTTGAAAGAGCGACCTCAAAAAAAGCTGCGAGTTCTGCAGTTGCTAATAAATAAATATATATATATATATATATATATATATATATATATATATATATATATATATATATATATATATATATATATATATATATATATATATATATATATATTATCTATCTCATGTGGTGAGCAAAGGCCGGAGGCCTACCAATATCCACCAGGGTCGGGGAACAGTCAGAAATCTGGTCGATAATGGCCGACGTGATCCGATGCACGGCTTTTAAAAGTGTGCAAGTCAAAGGAAGTTGGGAAAACAGATAAAGGGAGTGTGTTCCAGACTTTATCAGTAGAGTACATGTAAGATTGAGCATAGCAGTAAGTCGGGGTCGGAGAGTTAGACAGAGAAAGGATAAGACTGTGTAGAAAGTCGTGTCGAACGAGCCCATCTCAGTGGAGGATGTATATGACGTGAGAGTTCAGAAGAGCAGTGTCCGTTGTAATAGTGATAGTACATAGAGAGTGATGCAACAATTCGATCGGAAGAAAGAGACTGGAGAGAGTTAGTAAGTGCAAAAGAGTTTATAAGTCGAAAAACCCTAGACTCCACCTTTTCGAGAAGAGATGCATGTGTGGAACCACCCCAGATGTGTGAGGCGTACTCCTCACAGGGGCAAACAACACCCAAATAAAGAGCTAGCAACTGGGGTGGTGTAAAAAAAGCGCGAAAGCGCCTCAGAACACCCAACGTCTTGAAAGCTTGTTTAGAAAGAGAAGTGATTTGATCTTTCCAAGAAAGATCACGAGAAAAAGAAACACCGAGAATATTGAGGACATATGAAGGTTTGAGTTGAGTATTTTCGAAGAAGATGTCATAGTTGCTTGGAAGATTGTGTCGAGTAGAAAGATAGAGGAATTGAGTTTTTGAGGCATTGAAAACGACCATGTTTTCTTTGCCCCAATTTGAAATACGAGAAAGATCAGAGGTTAGTTGCTCCAAGGCCATCCTTCTTGAGTCTATTAGCTGATGTTGGGATGGGCGTCTTTCAAATTGAAAGGAGTAATGAAGAATGGAGTCATCGGCATAGGAGTATATAGGAAACGAAATAATAGAGAGAAGATCATTAATGAAAATTAGAAAAAGAATTGGGGATAGGACAGATCTTCGAGGAACACCACTGTATATAGATTTATAGATTTAAAGAACAGTGGCCGTCTACAACAGCTGCTATAGAACGACCAGAAATTAAATCAGAGGAATGGTCACAAAGAGAAGGATAGATTCCAAAAGAGGGAAGTTTGTAAATCAAAGCTTTGTGCCAGACTCCATCGAAGGCTTCGATCTGTCTAAACCCACAGCGAAAGATTTACCGAAATATCGAAGAGCAGAGGATCAAGAGCCAGAAAAAAATAAAGAAGATTACAAAAAGAGCGTTTTTTACGAAAGCCATACTGGCCATTAGAGGTAAGACTAGAAGAATTGAGATGTTTCCAAATCTTTCTGTTAAGGATAGATTTGAAAACTTTAGAAAGAACGATGGTTAAAGAAATGGTACGGTATTTTTAGGGCTGAGAACGGTCCCCATTCTTCTCCATAGGATGAATGAGCGCAAGTTTCCAGCAAGAAGGAAAAGTCGAAGTAGAGAGAGAGAGAGTCGACATAGTTTACCATGGCAGGACAGGACGCAGTCTCAGAAACACAAATTTTGAGAACCGAATGATGGATATCTTCAGAAACGTACAACTTCTTAGTGTAAAGTTCAGAGAGAACAGAAATTAAATCTTTAGAAAATTACAATATTAGGCATTGATGAGTTGGAGGGAGTTGAAGGAGGTGTAATAACTCCAGAATCGTCTTAGGTGAAATTGGAAACAAAATTTAGGGGAAAGTTCAGTTTTAAAATAAAGGAAAATGGCAGTTGTGCCGACAGAAGATACTAGAGGAAGGAAAGAGGAAGAAGTACAGTTAGAGTTGAAGTTGTTTGCAAAATATCAGAAAGTGTGTGAGCTAGAGGAACCGGAAATATTATTACATATACAACTGTGAAATTATTGTTATTATTATTATTATTATTATTATTATTATTATTATTATTATTATTATTATTATTATTATTATTATTATTATTATTATTATTATTATTATTTATTTATTTATTTATTTATTTTTTTTTTTTTTTGTGGTTTTTTCGAAAATAGATTTTGCACGATTTCAGGATGAAATGTAATGTAAGTGGAATGAGTTTCAGGAATTTGAAAATGAAGATCATTATTAAATAATTCCTAAAGGCAGAATCCCTGCGGTGAATTGCACGAAACAATAGAATAAGTAGAGTTAAACCAAGGCTCGTTACGTTTAGTTGAAGGGATAGAATACTGAGTCAATAAGGCCTGAAAGAATCACTACGGTAATGTGTTCCAAACATTCCGAGTACCCTCCCACGGAAGCAGTAATCACTTTATGGGAATTCAAAGAAGTACGACCGCAAGTACGAGCAGTTTGTGGCACCGAAATGCCATAAACTTTTCTTCGCAATAGGTTTGGATCTTTCTTGAGGAAGACTTGAAAAGATAGAAAAATACAAAGATAAGAAAGTGAATAAAGTGTAACAATATAAAGAAAACTATTAAAAGTTAAAATTAAGGTCGAGAATGTCCAGTTCATCTCCAAGATAATCAGGGATACGAGAAAGAAGCTGCACTATCTGCATATCGTCATTTTGGATAGAGAAATGGAATTCACGTTCACCTGGTTTATAATGGGAACTAAAAGAAAGCTATTGGCGGTGGTTAACATTGGGGTCATCTAAAATGATGATTTGAGAGAAAGGAGAAGAAGGAACGTGCTCTATTTTGGAGTTTAGATAATCGAAGAATTTAGGATAGTCAGCAAAGTTTGGAGATGAATAAGCAGAACAAACGAATTTAATTGTAGAATGGTAAGAAAACTTAAAACTACAAGATGGGAAATTCGGGAGACTCTAAATTAGAAACACGAGAACAAATAACATCGTTGCTCACCTATACACAACAAACGCTATTGGCTGAAAATTGAGAATAGAGGCAGTAAGAGGAAGCAGAAATGTGATTGCTACCGAAACGTTTAAGAACCCGAATTTCAGTCAAGAATATGAAATGAGTTCTAATGTTTAACAAAGTGGAAATTGGACTGAAGACAACGAATTAATGAAAAAAAGACTGTGCACCAAGTTAAGCCATCTACAGATTTATAGTCGCACCAACCTCATCACCGAAGGTCACCAATTCACAAGTGGTGACGAAGGGAGAAGTGGATAAGGGGCTAGTTTTGGAAGCCGCCCTTCGTTGCTTCTCAGAATATATTATATATGGATGCATATTCATTTTTATTAACTGCTGAATATGTTTTCTGTGGTAGTGTTCATTGAGTGAGAGAAGAGTGAATACTCCATGAAGATGAATGCTGAGAAGAGAAGGATAGGGTGTTTTTTATTGGGCTCTGAATAGAAATGGGAAGAATCGTAACATCACATATACAAAATAAGAGCAACTTCATCACATCGAGAGAGCTACTTACTTCTCTCAGTATATATATATATATATATATATATATATATATATATATATATATATATATATATATATATATATATATATATATATATATATATATATGGGGTAGTTCTACTCTCACATCTCTCATTTATATGAAGTTTAGAGCTCTCACTAAATATATCCAGTTTCTTTATGCCTGTTTAATTTTAACGTCACAGTCTTTATACTCTCGCTATTCTCAGTTAAACTCTCAAACCCCAGACTTAACTTCTATGCTTAGTCTTACATGTATTCTGCTGGTAAAGTTAGGAACACACTTCCTTTATCAATTTTTCAAACTTAGTTTGATTTGTACATTTTCAATTGAAACATGTTAACCATTAATTTAAGCCTATTCTTTGAATTCTCTCCAACTCCTGTAAAATTGATATTTTAAATATATATATATATATATATATATATATATATATATATATATATATATATATATATATATATATATATATATATATATATATATATATATATATAAAAATAAAAAAAAAAAAAAAAAAAAAACTTTTTAAAAAATAAAAATAAAAATAAAAAAATTAAATGGAAAAAAAAAAAGAGTAAATAAAAATTCGAAAAGGGAAAAATAATTAGTCTATTTAATTAATGAATTAATTAACTAAAAATGAATTGAAAATAATTTTAAAAAAAAGAAAGAAAAAAACGCTTAGTGGGAAATGCTTTTAAATTTAAATTAGTTTATTTCTTTCATGTTTAGTTGAAATTTTTTATAAAATGAAGTTTTGGAATAATCTTATATATATATATATATATATATATATATATATATATATATATATATATATATATATATATATATATATATATATATATATATATATATATATATATATATATATATATATATATATATATATATATATATATACTTTATTTATTTCACTATCACCTTTCCCACTTTCGTGGGATATATATATATATATATATATATATATATATATATATATATATATATATATATATATATATATATATATATATATATATATATATATATATATATATATATATATATACTGAAGAGGAAAATTATCGCATAAGTGGGACAAACGTCAATAGGAGGATACTGAACCATGCAAAACGGGTAGTAACATTGTTAATATGCAGCTCATGGTTATACATAATGGGGATAATGTGGTGCCTATCGTGGGAATCCTTAGACCCTGGGGCACCGTGGCATATAAGTAGGGTGTGGTGCAAACGTGAAGGGTGTATGGACATGACACCTGTCCTTGGACGTCAGTACCTTGTGTGACCTCCCCTTGAACGTATGACAGCTAAACACCGTTGATGCATGCTGGAGATGAGGTCTTGGATGGTTTTCTGTGGTAGTTCCTCCCATAGGCGTACAACCGTTTGTCGCAGGACTTTAATACTGTGTATTTAGTGCTGTAGCCGTAGCAGCTACCTCTTCAGTGTGTCATACAGATTCTCGATGGGGTTTAGGTCGGGACTGTAATCGGGCCAGTCAAATGTTCTAATCCCTACCGTGATGACGTAATCACGAACACATCTGGCTACGTGCGGTCTGGCGTTATCCTGCACGAGGACGAAAAAGTAAAATAATAATGTTTGTGGCTGAGGTATTAAATTTTTATTAAATTTTTAATTAAATCAAATTAATTGAGTATTTTTTTTATCTTCAAAGGTACTATAAAATTGGCTAAATTTTGATTCTATTGCTAATCTTCATACAGATTACAAAATTTGTCAAAATTAATTCTGATCAAGATATATTAATAAGAAAAGATTAAGAGCCACAATGGAATCAGTGGAGCTTTTCAGATTTTGTTTCATGAGACAAATTGTAAAATGAGGCCATTCGTTCCAGGAATTAAAATTTTTATGGGGCAATTCGGTCCTGGTTGAAATCTACATAATTTTTTTTTCATTATCTTATGCTTATTCTCACACGCGATCTCGACTTCATTGTATTTAAGTTTAGCGAGAAACAGTTTTTGCTTTATAGATACAATTTTTTCATTTTTGTAAACGATTAAATAGCAACAAAAATAATAGTAACGTCTTTCAGATCGGAAATCTCCGAAAAAAGATTTCAAAAGATTTAAAGCTATTCGTGTATCAAGAAAGTACCGATATACTAAATAATGAAATCGAGTAACAGTTTTGCTTAGGTAACTACTCTAAATAAACGAGGAAACGCGATAGTGACCATCCCATTAAGTTTTTACGTACACTGACGTATTATGACATTAAATGCATTATATTTCTTTTCTTTTTATATTTGTATTTTGATTATCACATACTAAATTTTGTATTATTCATAAATAAAACATAATTATAAATGCAATTTTTTAAAATAATATTTAAATTTTGTTTTTCTTCGAAAATATCAACTGAACCATCATAATTAATGAAATAAAGCACTTTAATGATGATTTTAAGATATACAAAAATTAGAGTAGAGAGTAATGCATCATCCTCAAAAATCGTGGGGTAATTCGGTCCACATTCCTCATGTGCTAATAATAAATTTCTCACTTTCTATATTGACATTTATAATTATACTAATTCTAGTCCCAAAAGATAAAGATAAAATTTAAAAAAATTATTTTGAAAAAAATAAATAAAATAAAATAAATAAATAGAAAGCCTACAAACTTTAGCATTTTACGTATCCCAAATAGTTGACGAATTACCCCACTTAGTGTATATATATATATATATATATATATATATATATATATATATATATATATATATATATATATATATATATATATATATATATATATATATATATATATATATATATATATATATATATATATATATATATATATATTATATATATATATATATATATATATATATATATATATATATATATATATATATATATATATATATATATATATATATATATATATATATATATATATATATATATATATATATATATATATATATATATATATATATATATATATATATATATATATATATATATATATATATATATATATATATATCTTTTATAGATTACAATAATGCATTCAAATACCGTTGTATTTGAATCTCCCATTTTCAGCGTAATAATTTATTCCCTTATTGTGTTTTTACAACGTTCATTGAAATTTATTTCACATCCAAAATACTCCCAAATTCGAAAGCGTTTTATTCTAAACGTAAGAAGAGTATTGAATATGTTGCATTATGATTTGCAATGATTTCGAAGAAAAGAAACTGGAGGAGGGAAGTAGGAGTGGCAGTAGGAGATGAACAATAAACATTAAAGGGTGAAAACGTGGAAAGAAAATGAAGGGATGTAAATAAATAGAAAATATTAAGGGATGAAACGTAAAATAAGGGTTTCAATAGGGAAATGAATATAGAGATGAGAAAATCTTGTTTTTGATATATTGGAAAAGAGAAGTTTGTGTTTGGAGAGTGATGGCCTTTTCTGTTTACTATTTATTTGTTTATTTAAGAAAAGAAGATTTTAAGGAGATTGGATTATTCCTTCAAACATTTGTCCTTAACTCTTGAAGATTCTAAAGCAAGCTTTATTTCAATATTTTCTCTAGCTCATTTATGTCAACTATTATAAAATCCAATTTCTTCTCTCCCTCTCACTCTCCTTTTTATCTATCTATCTATCTATCTATCTATCTATCTATCTATCTATCTATCTATCTATCTATATATCTACCTATCTATCTATCAATCTATCTATCCATCTATCTATCTATTTTTTTAAAAATGTAGTGAAAAACATTGTAAAGAAGTACCACTTTTAAAGTAAAAAAAATTGATACAAGGATGCCGTTGAGTTAAAATCCCGTATGCTCTATATCTGAAAATAAGGAATATATAATAAATAAAGAGCGTCCAATAAATTTGACAAAAAAAAAAAAAAAAACTATATGCCTCAAAAAAAAATTAATAATAATAATGATTATTGTCATTATAGGGTAAATCATGGTCTGGTGAAAAAAAAATTTTTTTTTCCTTCTGTGTAAATATTTTTCAATTTTGAAACTAAATCAATTCCATTCTTAGCTGCGATCGGCTGAAAGGGTAGGAAATACTTCACAACCTAATTTAATAGGAAAAGCTCTGGTACAATTATAAGAGTAGAATGACAGCCACTAAATGTATAATGTTAACAACGAAGTAGTGATGAAGTTTGTCTTTATAATGAAATTAAACAGTAATATTTTTTTTTTAATAAATTAATTTTTTATTCTCAGATTTTAAATTTTATTTAAAAAAATAAAAATAATATTAATAATAGTAATAATAATAATAATAATAATAATAATAATAATAATAATAATAATAATAATAATGATAATTATAATTATAACAATAATAATAAATATTATAATAATAATAATAATAATAATAATAATAATAATAATAATAATAATAATAATAATAATAATAATAATAATAAATAATAATAATAAAAATAATAATAATAACAATAATAATAATAATAATAATAATAATAATAATAATAATAATAATAATAATAATAATAATAATAATAATAATAATAATAATAATATGCTTAAATTCAACTCTTTCTTTATTTCATTTTGGTCGGAAAGTCTGATTATATATATATATATATATATATATATATATATATATATATATATATATATATATATATATATATATATATATATATATATATATATATATATATATATATATATATATATATATATATATATATATATATCAAGGTGTGTATGTGTTTGTATATCTAATGTAAAGTATAACTTAATCCAATATATATCAATAATATCAAATATATTCGAAAGCTAAAATATTCATATTATTAATATCATTTGCGTCTATCATTTATTACAAGAATTTCTTGATCTTATATAATAACATTTTAGCTATCTTCTTGACTTCTGTCTGTTCTATCTATTCCCTCGCTTCTTGACTTCTATCTTCTATTTATTCACTATCTTCTTGACTTCTATCTTCTATCTATTCGCTATCGTCTTGACTTCAATCTTTTATCTATTCGCTTTCTTCTTTACTTCTATCTTCTATCTCTTTGCTATCTTCTTGACTTCCATCTTTTATCTATCCGTTATCTTCTTGACTTCTATCTTCCATCTATTCGCTATCTTCTTGACTTCTATCTTCTGTCTATTCGCTATTTTCTTGACTTCTGTCTTCTATTTATTTTTTTGTCTTCTATATTTCTATCTTCTAACTATTCGGTATTTTCTTGAGTTCTTTCTTCTGTCTATTCGCTTTCTTCTTGACTTCTATCTTCTATCTATTCGCTATCTTCTTGACTTCTATCTTCTTGAGTTCTGTCTTTTGTCTATTCGCTTTCTTCTTGACTTCTATCTTCTATCGATTCGCTATCTTCTTGACTTCTATCTTCTTTCCATCTATTCGCTATCTTCTTGAATTCTCTTGTAATAAACAAGGCTTTATTTCCTTTCGTTTTCTTTCGTAGTTCAGTTTATTTTTATTGGAAGGATGCCAATGACAGGTTTATTAATTATTCCGATGAATGATTTTCTGAAACTCTTCATAAATTTCGAAGATCTCGTAATTCTCTCAAGAAATGTTGATTTATTTTTTGTAATAAGTTCTCCTTATTTTCATTAATATTAGAGAGTATTGGTGAAGTTAAAGATGTTTGTGTAACCAACGTCTTGGTAATATTTTTCTGTTATCCGATGTTATACTGTACAATTATTTTTTATTCGTTATAAAATGATTACTGTTATTTATATTAACTTTGAATTTTTTTTATAAATTTTTTTTCAGTTGAAACTGTAAAAATTAGCTATCTGAAGTCTAAACTTAAGTC
>SEYY01003425.1:57500-75000 GCA_009176605.1 Armadillidium nasatum
TATATATATATATATATATATATATATATATATATATATATATATATATATATATATATATATATATATATATATATATATATATATATATATATATATATATATATATATATATATATATATATATATACATACATACATACATACATACATACATACATACATACATACATACATACATACATACATACATACATACATACATACATACATACATACATATATACACAGAGTATCTAAGGTTTGACAATCTATTTGGAGAAATAAGAGAAATTTTAAAAAATTTTATTAAACAAGTTACCAATATAAAGAAAAAGTCAACCTTAGAAATGACAGTTTTAATCCATAATTTTTAGCTCCGATAATGATAATAATCAGATAATTAACTGCAAAGCTTACAGGAGCAATAATAAGTCCGCTAACGATTAATATTTGTTTAGTACATTTTAATCAATGAAAAATGTTTTAAACCTCAGAAAATATTTTTTCATAAAAAAATTCCAACAATAAAAATGCATTTAATTTTATTCGTATAAAGTTTTGTTGCGTTTTGCATTGTATTTTATTTAATAAAATATATACTGCTTATCAAATGGAAACTGTTATTATTATCAACTAACTACGAACTAAATATTCATATGTCATAGAGTGATTTTATCGGTGTCTGAGAGGAAAAAATTAAAATAAAATTTATGCATATATTCCAATAGACTATATATTACAATAGGTTAGTTGCACCTCAGAATGTCCAACTGTTCAAACTTAGTGTTAGCTGATAGTTTTAATATCTTAGGGCCTCCAAAGATCCTTAACGAGAAAACGAAACGTTCCGCTTATGCAGGAGACTTTAATTGTCTATTATATTTCAGGAAGAGGCTGATGAATATCTGTTATCACATAAACTAGACAAGGTCTTTAACGAAGAGCATTCAACTCAATTGCTGGCCAAAAAAGTAATGAATTTTATTGGATTGAGAATGAAATTATCAGATGTTAAAGGCTCTTATAATGATAAACAGAAAAAAAAAATTTAGCTAAAAATTTGTGAAAAAGGTTAACTTCGTTAAATTAGCTCCCAATACTTCGTATCTATGCATTGTAATAGAACATGCAACGTAAATTTTAATATATTATTTTAATTTAACATAATTATTTATAGCTATAATATTACCATTTAATCACAATGCAACAAAGCATTATATCACTTTTATTTATCTCGTTTCTAAGTAAAAATTACGGTCTTGCGAATTCCAACATAGCAAAATGGATGCGGAAAAAAAAGCAATAAAAAGTAGAAGTAACTGTAAAAGAAAAAAACTGCATCATAATCTATTAAAATTCAAAAGGAGTACAAACATGTTCCTAAACTGAAATTATCCAATCTTTTTCCTTTTTTGAAATAAATAGTGACTTTTGTTATGCCCTGCAAATATTTATGGTGCAAATATTCTTCTTTTTTTCTGTATTTATCATTAATTAAAGTGGCAAAAACATAAACGATAAAAAGTAAGAGAAGGAGTCCTTTTAATTTAGCTTAGAAGTTTTTACTTGTTCGCTGTCAAGGGCATTTCTGTCAGTGACTGGAAAAACAGATGGGTCACAAACAAATAATCTCCTTTAAGAGACTGATCAAGAAGAAAAGAAAAAAATGTACAAATATATATATATATATATATATATATATATATATATATATATATATATATATATATATATATATATATATATATATATATATATATATATATATATATATATATATATTATATATATATATGGCTGTAATATGGCCATTTGGTTTTTTATTAAGAAGGGTTCACATTTGAATAAAATCTTTGTCTAACATCTTACAGCCGAAAAACTAAAGAGTCGATATAGTGATATGAGCGATAAAAGGGGCGAGAAACCTTTTTATTGCTTATAGATTCATGGAATATTTTGAGTTTTTACGAAATGGCAGAGTAAAGAATCTTGTGTTGATGTAAACTCATTTGCTGCTTTACATTAGGACGAGATGAAGAACAAGAAAATTTTAATTAAAATCGTGTTCTTGCTCTCTGCTAACGTATTTGAGTTAAAATTTCACCCAGAATCGTATGTTTTGTACCCTGATCAAGGGAAAACTTATTTTCTTCCAAAGCTTAAAGATAAATGTTGCCGAAACCGTCATTCTTACCTATAGAGAATAATAAATAATATGTCATTTTTGTAGAGAATGACTGTCCACCATTCTATGTTGAAAAAGTCCCATAAAAAATTCACGCCTCCTTGAGGACCTGCTACAAATCCATAAATTCTGCCCCTAAACTTCTTTCATAAAAAAAAACCTGTATATGACAGAACGCATTGAGAATATGATTAGAAACAAAAATAGGCATATGAAAACGGTAAAACGGTTACATGTGTAAGCACAGTTTTATATTAATTAAGCTGTGAATATTATGTGTATACTGAGAACACTCATCACAGCCTCATGGATATTTTTGAGGCTGCATGAAGGAAAAGATAAATTTTGAAGATTTGATTTAATTTAGAAATACTAATTATTTGAGAGTTTCAGATTTTGTTATAATAAAATACTGAAAATTAACAATTTCATATTTTAATGAAACTATTTTGAAATGTTTATTTAACATGAGTTTGAAAAATCATCATGGGTTACATAATAATATAATCAATTATTATGATAAATATCTTATATGCTATTTATTAATTCTCAAAGAACATCTGGAGTTTATTAATCTCAAAGGAAAATATCTGTAAGAATTATGCGAGAATAACGAAAACATGTATCACAATGTTTAGCCCTAATTATGAAATATTGTTCATGCTGAATTGACTCCAAACCAATCAGATATAATTTGCACAGAATCATTAAAATGGCATCTTTATCTCTCAAGTCAGCATGATAGGTTCTTAAGAGTATGTTGAATTGATAAATACGTTTATTAATTTTATTTTCCGATCACATAAAATGCAAACAATATAGAGACATATAAACCAAGCCCTTTTAACATAAAATAGTGATACCTAATTTATTCTTTTAAAAAATGCCAATTCGTCAGTTAGTAGCTACTCTTAAATTAAACATTTCAGGTTTTATGACTTAAATAATGTGAAAAACAGTAATGGTTGTTAAACCATCATTAAATGATGGTTAAAGCACTTAAAACATAAGCTACTTTGTGAATATAATTAATGCAAAGACGATGATTCAACAATCACCAAAAAGGAAGAGAAAATGAGATGGCAAACTTCTCACACCTTCCAAAGCACAATACGAGTTTTTTTTCATGGATTTAACGAACAATAAAAAATGTCTTGGAAATAAAGTTTTAAAATTTTCAATTTACTTAAAAATACATAAATTTCGACATTATTGAAATGTGGGTTATAATACAAATTTACTTAAAAATACATAAATTTCGACATTATTGAAATGTGGGTTATAATACAAATTTTTCCATCAAATTAGCAATTGTTTAATAATATCTCTTTTCTGGGAATAATGAGGGGAAGTTAATTAGTATGCTGGTCGGAACAATGGGCTGAAAATGATTCTTAATCATATTTCAGTTTCGTTTTCAAAGCATCGATTTTATCAAAGAATAATCTCAAACAAACATACTTACAAATGTCTACCATGATATTTCTTAATGAAATATAATTTATTTATTTAATTATTTTCGTAATTAAAAACTTGTTAAAACAAGATGAAATTAAAATACGAAGAATAACTAGATAAGCAACTATATCCTTTAATTAGGTTTTGAATTAATGTATTACAAATTTTAGCACTTTTTTTAAAGGTATCGTACGTAAAACGTCTGTTGTATCCACGTAAAAAAAAGCAAATATAAATTGTAAAATGGGTGACCAAAATCCAACGAGAATATAAATATATTTTTCAGTGCTCTACTCCGTTCTATTTTATAGCTGAGTCAGCTCGTTTGAGAATGAATTGTGCACGTGACATATGGGTCTAAAGAATTATTGCAAACGAAATGGAAGAAAAAATGCGAAATAAAATAATGAAAAAGATAAACGAGTAAGTAATTTTGGAAATAAATGAGCAATGAAAGCCGAGTAATACCTTTCCTTATATAGTATTCAGTCTCTGCTTCTGAAGCATACAGGTTAATACTTCGTTTTGTACGAAGAGACATGACCATCGAGGATCCATTTTTATGATCTTTTCATCGAAAATACAAAATAAGAAAAGAGGAGGGCAATAATCATTAGTTTAACTGGACGATTACAAATAGAAGAAATAAATATTTGTTTATTCATTAGATTTGTGGTAATAATAGTAAAAATACTAATAATAAAAATAATGATAATGATAATAATAATAATAATAATAAATAATAATAATAATAATAATAATAATAATAATAATAATAATAATAATAATAATAATAATAATAATAAAATAATAAAAATAATAATTTATAATCCAAGTTACTATCGTGTTCTGTATATTAATAATATTGCTACCACAACTACTACTACTAATGATAAAAATAATAATTAATAATAAAAAAAATAATAATAATAATAATAATAATAATAATAATAATAATAATAATAATAATAATAATAATAATAATAATAATAATAATAATAATAATAATAATAATAATAATATAACAATAATAATAATTTCTTAATAATGGTAATAATATAATAATAATAATAATAATAATAATAATAATAATAATAATAATAATAATAATAATAATAATAATAATAATAATAAATAATAATAATATTGTGGTACTTAGCACAGTATTTCAAAGATAAAATGAATTAAACATTGTAATTTTAATAATATAAGTTATTATATTATAATATTATAAAATTATAAAATAAATAATATAAAATTAAAGAAATACAAAAAAAAAATTAATAAATGTATTTCCTCTTTTTTTTTTACAATTAATTATTAAATTAAAATTTTGCAATTTAATAAGTTATAAGGAAAAATATTAAAATACCTTTAAAAGTAAAATAATAATAATAATAATAATAATAATAATAATAATAATAATAATAATAATAATAATAATAATAATAATAATAATAATAGTATAATAATAATAATAATAATAATAATATATAATAATAATAATAATAATAATAATAATAATAATAATAATAATAATAATAATAATAGTATAAAAATAAGAAAAAAATACGAAAAATTCAACATAAAATCTTCTGAAAAAAAATTTAAAATAAATTAAATGAAACTGATTTTAATTAAAGAGATTCTAACAGAGTCTGAGAAATAATAATTAAATTTATTTAAATTAAGGGTATTTTTTAAAATAATTTTTTCCTTCCATTAATTGATGAATTAATTACAAGAGGTCTTAAATTTCTTGCCTGATTTTCCTTGAAAAAAAAATTTAAATATTTTATTTCATTTATTTATATAATTATTTATTTATTTATTTATTTAATTATTTGTTTATTTATTTATTTATTTTGTCAGACATTGTTACAAAATAAGTTTCATGTGTTATCGTGTACTGTAAGGCTCGTGAACTTTGCATTAATCTGTATATTTATATTACTACTGCTACTACTAATAATAATAATAACAATAATATAATAATAATAATAATAATAATAATAATAATAATAATAATAATAATAATAATAATAATAATAATAATAATAATAATAATAATAATAATAATAATAATAATAATAATAATAATAATAATAATAATAATAATAATAATAATAATAATAATAATAATAATAATAATAATAATAATAATAATAATAATAATAATAATAATAATAATAATAATAATAATAATAATAATAATAATAATAATATAATAATAATAATAATAATAATAATAATAATAATAATAATAATAATAATAATAATAATAATAATAATAATAATAATAATCAATAACAATAATTAAAAATTTAAATTCATCGTAAATTTTTTATGCATTTCACTTTGAATGGCAATAAAAATAGAAGTTACTTTCTTTTATTTTCATTAAAAAAAATGAAGATATATACTGAAGAAACAATGCTTTATTTAAAATAAATAAATAAATAAATAAATAAATAAATAAATTACATTTTAGATATACAAAGTGTCAAAGGCACCCAAAAATTTTTATAAAGGAAGATAAAAAGAAATATTTTTGCTTGGGTATTGTCCCCCATTTTTCCCTGACCCCCAAACTTTTCCCCTCTCTTTGATCACTGAAATAACTTTCCCCCCAAAAAAATAATTTAAAAATTGCACTTTATCAATAAAACCTTTTTTGGGGATTATTTTATTTATTTTTTTATTTTTTTTTTTAATATTAAAGTCCTGACATAAAAGTGACTTATCATTTTTGACTAAAGGCTTGAAGTGACCTACTTAATCACGTTTTAATATATATATATATATATATATATATATATATATATATATATATATATATATATATATATATATATATATATATATATATATATATATATATATATATATATATATATATAAAGAGCAATAATAAAACTGTAAACATCATTTATTAGAATTTTCTCAAAACATCATTTATTAATAATTTAAGCGTTTCGAGGGTCATTGACCTCATCTTTAGGAAATAAATGATTGAATAAATTTACTATGCATCATTGGGAAAATAAAAAAAAAAACACACAAATAAATAGCATCAGACTTAATAGAGTCAAAGAAGAAACTGATTTGAATTAAAATATTAGAAAATAAAATTGGAAGTTGAGTTGGTTTCATTTGGAACTTGGTAAAATATAGCACATGTAAGAAATGAAAGATAAAAAAGGAGGTTGGTGGTATTTTTTAAAAGAATTGTAATTTGAAAGGGCTTGAGTCACTGTTTAGTGATGGTGTATGTATATTCAAAGAGTATGTATATACAAAGAGTATGTATATACAAAGATTCTAGTATATGTAGGTCAAGGAGTGAATTTGTCTGTGTAATAATTTCAAAACTAGAGGGGTTAATTAGGGTATTGTGAGTATCGCAACGATCACGAATACTTGATGGAGATAGACGGGTCAAATTTTTGTTTGTTCTGACCAAAATACCTCTGTGCTCGCTAATTCTGGTAGTGAGCTGGCTCATGGTGCTGCCAACATAGGCTTCTTTGCAGAGGTCACATTTGTACTTGTAGATCACAGAGGAGCAGAGAGCAGTAGGCATGCGATCTTTATGGTTAAGGAAGAAACCAATTGTGTAGTTGGATTTAAAGACAAAACGAATAACTCGGGTAATGATGGAACAGTATACTAGAGAGATCTTTATTTAGTTTGTGATACATATAGTCGTAAAAAGTGAATTTGACATATAGAATTTTCTTTTTATATATAATTCTAAATGTCAAATTCTCTTTTTACTACTATATCTACCACAAACTAAATAAAGATCTCTAAATAAAGGAAGTGTGCTGAAGCAATAAAAATATATAAAAACACGGATCCCACCAAAAGAAAATTTCGTAGGTGAGCACAGACGTAAGCTTTAAAGTAATTGAGATAAAATTAGGCAGGAAATACAGAAGATAGGAGAGATTTCTACAAAACAAAAGTGGCTGGAAAGATGGAGGCACTACAGCAGACAAGCCTGAAGTTGCATATGTTTACACAGAATTTATGTGCAGACAAAGCTCCTCTTGTCTTCGGAAAGGTGGAGGTATACGAATGGTCAATTCCATCAAGCCTTTACCGCTGTAGTGCCTATATAGAAAAGAGACAATTCTAGTATATGTAGCCCCTCCCTTAAAACACCAGCCTTTCGTCGCAAATATAAATGGTCAAGTGAATTAGAAAGAGCCAAACAAATATAAGTCTTTTAGTCTTTGACTCAACCCTATTCAAAAGATGGGTGAAGCTACAGCCATCCCGGAAATGAAAGCAGTACTCCATACAAGAGCAGATGAGGCCCTTGTATAATTGGAACAACAGTCTATAAGGAAAAAATGCTCACTGTCTAAACGGAATTTCCAGCTATTTTGAGAGCATCGTAGTAACCATTGTGATGTGAGGTTTCGAAGACATTTTTTTGCTTATCTAAAGGCTAAGGATGTTTATATTGTCAACAGAAGATAAGGGAGAACTATCGAAAGATAAAGAAAAGTTAGGAGGTGTCTTTGAGAGGGAGATTTCTAGAAGCTGAGTTTTTAAGAGTTTAATTTCACAAGGCCGAAACGACCCTATTGGGAAATTCTATCCAGATCAGCTAGAATGGAATCGGAAAGATAAAGACGAGAGACAACTCTAGATACAAAGGAAAGAGCAGATTTGAAATGAGTAGAAGAATGGAGAATCGAGTTATCGTCATATGAATGGATAGAGTTAGATGAGCAACTGAGAAGGTCATTTATAAAAGTAGGAATAAAGTAGGAGACAATACAGAACCCTGAAGAACATCACTATTGACAGGAAAGGAAGAAATTACACCGTCAACAATAGCCTAAATGGAACGATTAGAAAGAAAGCTTAACATAAGTAAGCCAAAGAGGAAAAGAAAATCCAAAGAAGAAAAGTTTGGAAAGCAGTGACGCAAGCCATACTCGGTCAAATACGTTAGATATGTTAAGCGTCATCCCACAGATTTCCTCTTGGCCCCTAAGGACAGAGGACCAAAATCTGTAAGATAGAGAAGTATAACGCAGTACACCTCTAACGTCGGAAGCCATACTAATGATCAGAAAGATGGGAATGGGACTTCTCCAGATGATCGAAAACATGAGAGTTGAGAAGGCTTCAAAGATTTTAGATAGAATACAAGGGAGGGCTATTGGGCAATAGCTAAAAGGATCAGATCTGCTACCTTTCTTTGGAATAAGCTAGACTAATGCGCGCTTCCGACATTGAGGAAAAATACTAGGATTGAGGCATAAAGAGAATATTTGAACGAGGAATGGAGCTAGCTCAGAAAAACACTCCCTTAAAACATGGGGAGGAATGCTATTTGGGACGCTTCCCTTCTTAACGAATCATAAATTTCAGAAGACCATTATTAGAGGAGAATAGGAGGAGTTTTAGAAACAGAGCTATCAGAGCGAATAAGAGGAGGAAAGGAAGATTTACAGAAGTTGTTAGAGATATTTTTGGCTAAAGGTCAGAAAGATTCATCAGTAAGAGAATTTAAGAGCTCATCACACATTCGTTTTTAGAAGGAATATTCGAAGGATATTCCTGCGTCGATTCCGAGCTGATTGAAAATTTGCGAGTGATAAGAAGAAGAGAATTTCTCCACTCACGATAAACGATGTCTCTAGCCTGAATGGCACGAAAGCAAGCACGATCGAATCATGGATTTCGAGGAGAGAAAGATGCATAATTAGAGTATAATCTACTGACATTGGTAAAGGGTATAGAAAACCCACGTTTTCGCACACCAGATATTCTACGCACACTATCGCGATTAAAACAAACTAACAGATAAATAAAGAAACAGGCAAACAAGCAAATAGACAAACAAACTAACAGAAAAATAAACATACCAACAAGCAAACAAACAAAACAACTATAATAGAACTGAAACTATATATATATATATATATATATATATATATATATATATATATATATATATATATATATATATATATATATATATATATATATATATATATATATATATATATATATATATATATATATATATATATATATATATATGAGTAGGAAAATACCGACACTGATCAAAATGATTTCTCAGAATAAATTACCTTTACGGAGGTTTAAAAAAAAAAAAAAAACTTTTCATCTGAATTTGGTCAATTAATGCACTAAGTTAAAAAGAATATTAGCAAAGGAAAGGTTACAATATTTATTTCTTGTTTAGATACATTGAAAAAAAGGAAAAAAATTTTTCCTAACAAAGATGAATGGAACATCATTATGGTTATTTAAATGATGAGAATATTAAAATCAGTTTTCAAATAACTAATTTTATAAAGTTCCTTTTAATTTTTAGGATTGAATATTTTTTATTATATACAACAGTCACTTATATCATCTTCCATATATATATATATATATATATATATATATATATATATATATATATATATATATATATATATATATATATATATATATATATATATATATATATATATATATATATATATATATATATATATATATATATATATAATATCAGCGGAACGTAGCTCAGACGATCGAGCACTCGTCTTGCGAGCGAGAGGTTCAGGGTTCGAGGCCTGGTCGGAGTAGAGAAATTTGGGCAATTCTATCTTGCGCTTAGCCTTAGCCCCCTCCAACTTATGCGTATTAAGTACATATGCGTAATGCTTAATGGTGGTATGATAAAAGTCGGCATCCGTGATAGACCTGGCCAGGCAACGGATGTTTGCCGTCAGCCCGTGAAATCCTTGGTTCATCCTCGAAAGAACCTACTGACAGGGCTAATAACCCTTCCTGGGGGGGGGGGGTGGATTTTGAATTTTAATTTTGTTATATATATATATATATATATATATATATATATATATATATATATATATATATATATATATATATATATATATATATATATATATATATATATATATATATATATATATATATATATATATATATATATATATATATATATATATATATATATATATATATATATATATATATATATATATATATATATATATATATATATATATATATATATAATATATAATATAAGTTCTTATCTCACTGGCATTGCCTTATTCTAGGAAAGGAGCTCTTCTAGGTAGTATATACCTAGGATCCCCAAGTGGGATTGAACCGGCGCCCTCAAGCACGTGAGTCAATCACTCTACCGTTTGAGCCACGGTAGACGGCAATATATATATATATATATATATATATATATATATATATATATATATATATATATATATATATATATATATATATATATATATATATATATATATATATATATATATATATATATATACCTTCTCACCCCCTGACCACCCCACGCTGAGGTGGCCACACTTCGCTAATGAAGCCGCTCGCCGCAGTTGGCCTCGTCCAGAGATCTTCCAAAGAAGTGATGCCCCAGGAGATTCTGGGGCGAGAATTGGAAGGACAGTGTAATAGAAAGTGTTTCGCGGTCTCCGGGGCCTCTCCGCATCTGGTACAAGTGGGTAGATGTTGTCTGGTTTATTTGTAATTTGTGTTTGTATTGTTGTAAGTTTGGGTGGTGCCCACATCTCAATCTTGCTAATGAGATTTGTGAGTGTCTTGGGAGGTTGTTGAAGTCGGGGTTTATTTCGGGAGGGGGGGTGTTAAGGATGTTGTTTGGTGGTCTGTTTATCAAGTAGGAATGCGTTAGTTGAGTGTGAATATGTTTGGTTGTTGTGGTATTGGGGGGAGTGGGGGGATGTGATTTAGGATTTGTTTGTAGAAAGGTACCGGTGGATGATGGAGGTTGTTTTAGTCTGTGATTGGTAGGTTGGAGGAGAGTTTGTGGCATGGGTGTGTGGGTAGGCGGGTTTTTGCGTAAAATTGAGTGCCTATCATTTCGAGGTGGTTTTTTAAAGGTAGTATTTTGGTTTCATTATGTAGGTGTTGTTGAGGGGTTGTGGGTGTGCAGCCGGTAATTGTGCGAAGGGCTCTATTTTGTGTTATTTGGAGTGTCATTAAGTTTTGATTGGAGAGCATTGGGTGCCAGACAGGGGAGGCATAGTTGATGGTGGGGCGTATAAATTGTTTGTAGATGGCAATTGAGGTTTGTATGTTGTTGTTTATGTCTGTGTTGGCCACTGTTTTGAGGATGTTGAGTTTTCTGTTTGCGGCTGAGGTGGTATTTTGAATGTGTTTGGAGAAAGTGAGGTGAGTGTCAAATGTTAGGCCGAGAATCTTTGGGGTTTTGTTGAGGGGTATGGGGGTGTTGTTTAGTAGGACTTGTGGGTGGGTGTTGGATAGGTGTTTGTCTGTTGTTATGAGGGTTATGGAGGATTTGTTTGGGGATGCCGTCATCCTGGTTTTTTGTCAGCCAAGTTTGGATTTGTGTTAAGTAGTCTTGTGTGATTGTTGTTGCGGTATCGAGGTTTTGGTGGGTGGTGGCAATAGTTATGTCGTCGGCGTATGAGGTAATGTGGGTGTGTGTTGTTTGGGGTTGAGGGAGGTCTGCTGTGTATAGGTTGAAATAGTGTGGGGAGAGTATGGCTCCTTGGGGATCTCCGTTCCTTATGTTAATGGTGCGTGATTTTTTGGCCGTTTTGTTGTATTTGGGCGGTTCTTCCTGAGAGGAAGTTGGCTAACCTATATATATATATATATATATATATATATATATATATATATATATATATATATATATATATATATATATATATATATATATATATATATATATATATATATATATACTGCAGACCAAAATTAACGCACCATCTACAATTTATCAGTTGAAAGGTTCTGACGATATTGTAAGGTAATGGGAGTGCCTGAATGTGGAGATGTGTACCCGAACCTATCCAAATAATGCAGTTTAGCATATCACCGCATATTACCAAAATATGGTAAAAGAGCAGGCAAAACAGTCAAATTCGATTAGTGACGTGGTTGGAGAGGTAATGTCATAGATATGTCAGGTATAGAGAGTATTCAAACATTAAAGTTTGTGCAAGTAATTTGGAGAGGTTACGACTAGTTTGATGCTACGACTATGTGGCAATCACAACACTGGCAACTGAATGCGACAGCCAACGCCAACTGGGCCGACGGTTCTGGGTTTCTTATACAACCATCAGAAGGGTCCTACAGAGGTACAGGTTGATGCATGCTCACACCGTTCGGCTTTGACAGGTAGGCCACTGGAAACAACTGCGTTAGAGGACAGATATATATACAGTTAACGGCAGCTCGCGATCGACATGCAGCAAAACGTGACCATCGTGCCGAGGTGCAGGCTGTTCATCAGGCCCTTGTTAGCACGAATATCATTCGTCTTCGCCTCGCGGATCATGGATACCATCCACGGAGGACGGCAAGAGGGTCCACGCTCACCAGGGAGCCCGAAGAGAAGGATGGCTTTTACACACCGGCATTGGCGGATCCATGATTCTACGAGAATCCTATTTACGGATGAGTGCCGATTCAGTCTGCACAGCTCCGACGGAGTTACAGGTCTTCGATTCAGGGTACTCCTCCGGGCAACGATACATAACTGACATTCTGAAAATGTACGTCGTGCCATTTGTCCTCTACATCGGTGAAGCCTTCGTACTCATGCAGGACGTACCAGATGTGCTGGTGATTACGTCAACACGGTAGGGATTCGAACATTTGACTTGCCCACATACAGTCCTGACCTAAACTCTATCGAGCATCTGTGGGACATACTGAAAAGCGGCTGCGGCAGCTAACAACAGCAACACAGCCTTAACTACCTGCGACCTCATCTCCAGCATGCATCAGCGGTGTTTAGCTGTCATACGTACAAGGGGAGGCCACACAAGGTACTGACGGTCAGGGACAGGTGGCATGCACACACCCTGCAGGTTTGCACCGAACGCTACTTACATATCACTGTGTACCAGGGGCACAGTGGTTCCCACGATGGGATACCACATTATCTCTGTTATGGGTAACCATGTGCTGTATATTAACAATGTTACTACCCGTTTTGTATGTTCAGTATCCTCCTATTGACGTTTATTTCTGTGATGCGTTAATTTTGTTCTTCAGTATATATATATATATATATATATATATATATATATATATATATTATATATATATATATATATATATATATATATATATATATATATATATATATATGTGTGTGTGTGTGTGTGTGTGTGTGTGTGTTATTTTAGAGTAATGACATTATCAGTATATTCTCTCCTGAAAATCATTTTAATCATCTGGGACCTCTTCACCTCGGTGTACAAACGGTAAATCAGACTGCCGAAGAGGAAGCACTCTTTAGATCTCTCATTTTCCCAGACCAACATCAAGGCATCCAGATCATTACACTTGTAGTACAGAGGAATAAATATGTGTTAGATCTGGACAGATTTAATGGGTTTGCTTAAGCTTTTCTCCTTCATAATCAGTAAATGTTTCCTGATGATTTATTGTTACTTATTTTGATTAAAAGAATTTTACCAGTTTTTCTGACCTAATATAATAGATGTCATTTGGTTATACAACCTTGAAGAAACAAATGCAATCTACATTTAAAAGCATAGCGTGCCCTCCAAAGAATGCAATAAATGGATAATGATTGGTTGATTATCTATCTGCTGCAATTGGATTGTTTTTTTTTTTTTCATTAAATTAATTTTTTTTAAGTCCTCAAAAACGTTTAATTTAAATGAATTTTCCTGTTTATTGCTTATGATTTACTATAGTTAAGTCACCTATAAAAGTAACGCAATGCTATCTTAATCAGGTTTTCACTTAATTTGAACTCTGTTGGTTTTCCCTTGCAATATATATATAAATATATATATATATATATATATATATATATATATATATATATATATATATATATATATATATATATATATATATATATATATATATATATATATATATATATATATATATATATATATATATATATATATATATATATATATATATATATATATATATATATATATATATATATATATATATATATATATATATATATATATATATATATATATATATATATATATATATATATATATATATATATATATATATATATATATATATATATATATATATATATATATATATATATATATATATATATATATATATATATATATATATATATATATATATATATATACTATATATATAGGCCGGTAGCGGCAGAGAGATAAGGCTAACGAGATTTTGATTTACAATTGCAAATCATTCCGCTCAAATCAACCTAATTTTCTTTCCTGGGAGCCCCGTGAGCCCTCAAAAATCGATTTCAGGAAGTTGCCTGAGCTTTCGGGATTGCTACGTCCTCCTCACAATCTTTCCTGACCTTATAATTTTTTTTCGAATCTTAGGGGAAGGGGTACGTGCGGGTCCATGAAGGTCCATGCTAGTCCATGCTGGTCTGTGAATGTTTAAAAAATGGTCAGAAAGGTCCCTGAGATTCAACTTCGCGCTCCCGGAAAGACAGTTAGGTTCATCAGTCTGCCGTTAGCGCCCTACATACTAATATATATATATATATATATATATATATATATATATATATATATATATATATATATATATATATATATATATATATATATATATATATATATATATATATATATATATATATATATATATATATATATATATATATATATATATATATATATATAAAATAGAACTATTACCTTCGTCGCACATGAAATTGAATTGAATTTTTAACAATTATCTTTTCCCTTTCTTTTTTTTCTTTTTTTTTTTTTTTTTTTTTTTTTTTTTTTTTTTTTTTCTATTTAAATAATCAATAAAATAATTTTCACTGGTTTCAAATAATCGTCCTAAATTCTCTGCTGAATTCTTTCACTCCAATTGTTATTTTAATTCATTTTAGTTAAATCTGTTGATTATTTTTCTGCACGAGACGCGCTGGGAGGCAAATATCGTGCAGTGTGATGATAATGGAAAAATTCTCACTCTTTTTCTCAAGGGAGGATACGACAGACCAGACCGTGAATTTTGAAGCCTTTCTTACAATTATTTAATAGTCAATTTCTACGCTAATTCTATATATATATATATATATATATATATATATATATATATATATATATATATATATATATATATATATATATATATATATATATATATATATATTAGAGGTGGACCGGATATCCGCATCCGCATCCGCAACTGCGGATATCCGCATCATTTTTCCAATATCCGCATCCGCGGATATCCGCAATTGAATATCCGAAGTTGTGTTAACAAATGTTATTAAGTCTAAGGGAGTTTCAAGGATGACTGAAACATTAATGAAGGAGATGAACGACAGATTTGAAAACCTGGAAAATGATGATGCTTATACAATTGCAACCTTTTTATATCCTAGGTACAAACAAAATTTTTTAAACCACTTGTTTCTCAGAATGTTAAAATCAAATTAGGATGCTTATGCGATGAGATGATAGAAACAGCTAAAATAACGCCTTTCAAGAAAAAGCAAAAGCTCTCAGATACAAAAGAAACAAAATCTGTTAGCTTAAGCATTGCTAAATCAATGAAAGATCTTCTAGCTTCCAGCAGCGATGAAGAATCACAGTCAGAAGTGTCAAAGGATACAATATCGATTATTGAAAATTATCTGAAACTTCCCACGTTTGGAGGCAGATAAAGACCAACTGGTTTGGTGGAGAGATAATTGCAAAAGTTTCCCTTTTCTTGCTGAGCTGGCAAGGACTTATTTAGCATGTCCTTCAACTAGTGTTGCTAGTGAGCGTCTTTTCAGTTGTGCAGGCCTCATTTACGACGAAAAGCGAACCAAACTTTCACCTGAAAGAGCCCAAAAGCTTTTATTTCTAAAAAATAACTTACCAATTATTAACTTCAAATGGAATATGTGAAACTGTGAAGTGTGAAGATAATACTGAAATACTGGCTATATATTATATATATATATATATATATATATATATATATATATATATATATATATATATATATATATATATATATATATATATATATATATATATATATATATATATATATATATATATATATATATAATACCTTTTTCAAAATGGGTTAAGGTTGGGGAAAGAGGTTGGTGGAGTGTACAAGAGTTGGGTCCCCGTCCCACACCCTGGTAACATAGATTCAGGATATTATATTTTAATAAATTCCAAAAATCTATAGCAAAACTGCTAAAAAATTAAACTATCCGCATCCGCATCCGCATTTGCGGATATCCGCAATTGAATATCCGCAACCGCATCCGCATCCGCATCCGCGATAGTAAAAAATTAGTATCCGGTCCACCTCTAATATATATATATATATATATATATATATATATATATATATATATATATATATATATATATATATATATATATATATATATATATATATATATATATATATATATATATATATATATATATATATATATATATATATATATATATATATATATTTTATATTTACTGCTAAAGATGTTATAATTTCGAGGAATCGAACCCGGGCCCAAAAGATATGGAAGTCGTTGTGTTGAAATATATATATATATATATATATATATATATATATATATATATATATATATATATATATATATATATATATATATATATATATATATATATATATATATATATATATATATATATATATATATATATATATATATATATTATATATATATATATATATATATATATATATATATATATATATATATATATATATATATATATATATATATATATATATATATATATATATATATATATATATATATATATATATATATATATATATATA
>SEYY01003425.1:82500-92500 GCA_009176605.1 Armadillidium nasatum
TATCACGTACCATTTTTCAAGAATGTGAAAATTAAATTTCAAAAATCGTAAATATACGTATTCATACACGTGATATATATATATATATATATATATATATATATATATATATATATATATATATATATATATATATATATATATATATATATATATATATATATATATATATATATATATATATATATATATATATATATATTTATTATTTTTTTATTCATTAATTTCTTCAAGATTCGCGGTCTTTTTCTAATTTCCCCTTGGTCGAACACCATCTCTCTTCTTCTAAACCTCATATCTTGTTCTTAACCGAAACTCAGGTGCTTGAGTGTGTTGACAGCAAGTCTTATTCTGTCACCTTCTACTGTTTCTTTCCTCAATTTTCATCCAAAGGCGGATTTTGCCCATATGTGCGCAACGATGTTATTTGTTCTCGTGTCTCTAATTTGGAGTCTACTGAATTCTCTACTTTATGGTTTAAGCTCTCTTGCATTATAATTTATTTGTTCTGTCTATTTATCTCCTAATTCTACTGACTATAAAAAATTCTTCGACATAGAGCACATTCTTTCTTCTCCTTTCTCCGAAATCATCATATAAAGTGATTTCAATATTCACGACAGCCAATGGCTGATTTTCCTTGGAATGATTACTGCTTTCATGGGAGGGGTCCCTCGGAGTGTGCAGAGCGCATAACTGAGGTGATTCTTTCTGGCATGGAGGCGTACAATTAATATTCTTCCCCTTCTACTAAACTTAACAAACCTTGGTTTACCTCTAATTGTTCTCGCGCTATTCACCGCAGGGTTGCTGCCTTCATAGATTATCGCCACCTTCAAACTCATTCAACTTCTATCTCATCAAGGAAAAATGCAAAATCTATTCTTCGAGATACCAAAAACTCTTTTCTCCGCCGCAAATGCAATAATCTTTCTGGTTTTTCTTCCTCTCGCCCTTTCTGGCATTTTGCAAAAAATATCAACTCTAACTTTGCTTCTTCCTCTTTCCCTTCTACTAAACTTTTGCCTCTAGCTCTACCTTAGACGATTCCAAAGCTATTCCTCCTCCTTCAACCCCCTCTAACTCATTGATACCTAAAATTGAAACTTATCGAAAGATTTCAACTCTGCTCTCTCTCTGCTTAACACTAAGAAGGCGTATGGTCCTAATGGTATTCCTCCTGCGGTTCTCAAAACTTGTGCTTCTGAGCTTGCACCCTGCCTTGGTAAACTATTTCGTCTCTGTCTCTCCACATCGACCTTCCCTTCTTGATAGAAAGGTTTGCTCATTCAGCCTGTGCCGAAGAAGGGGAACCCTTCTCAACCCTCTAACTATCGTCCTATTTCTTTAACCTAAGATCTTTCTAAAGTTTTTGAATCTATCTTTAACAGGAAGGTTTGGAAACACCTTAATTTTTCTTATCTTATCTCTGATCGTCAGTATGGCTTTCGTAAAGAATGCTCTACTAGAGATCTTCTTTCCCTACTTTCTGACTCTTGGTCCTCCGCTCTTCAGGGTTTCGGTGAATCTTTCGCTGTGGTGCTAGACATATCGAAAGCTTTCGAGAGAGTCTGGCACAAAGCTTTGATTTCCAAACTTCCCTCTTTCAGAATCTACCCTTCCCTCTGTGACCTTTTCTCTAATTTCATTTCCAGTCGTTCTATAGCCTCTGTTGTAGACGGCCACCGTTCATCCTATAAATCTATAAATAGTGGTGTTCCTCAAGGATCTGACATATCCCTAACTTTTTTTCTAATTTTTATCAATGATCTTCTCTTTATTACTTCGTCTCCTATACACTCCTATGCAGATGACTTCACCCTTCATTACTCCTTTTAATTTGAAAAACGTCCCTCCCAACAGCAGTTGATAGATTCAAGAAGGATGGCCTTGGAGCAACAGACCTCTGATCTTTCTCGTATTTCAAATTGGGGCAGAGAAAACATGGTCGTTTTCAATGCCTCAAAAACTCAATTCCTCCATCCTTCTACTCAACACAATCTTCCATACAACAATGACACCTTCGAAAACACTCAACGCAAACCTTTATCTGTCATCAATGTTCTCGGAGTTTCTTTTTCTCGTGATCTTTCTTGAAAAGATCACATTTCTTCTCTTTCTAAGCAAGCTTCTAAGAGGTTGGCTGTTCTGAGGCGCCTTCGTGGTATTTTTATGCTCTTTATAGGAGTGTTGTTCGCCCCTGTATGGAGTACGCCTCACACATCTGTGGTTTTTCCTCACATACAACTCTTCTCGAAAAGGTGAAGTCTAGGGCTTTTCGCCTTATAAACTCTTTTGCCCTTATTAACTCTCTCCAGTCTCTTTCTTTCCGTCGCATGCCTCCTCCATTGAGAAGGGCTCGTGCGACACGACTTTCCACACAGTTTCATCTTTCTTTGTCCTCCAACTCTCAGACCCCAGACTTAACTGCTATGCTCAATCTTACATGTGCTCTACTAGTAAAGTCTGGAACACATTCCCTTTATCTGTTTTCCCAACTTCCTTTGACGTGCACGCTTTTAAACGCCGTGTTTCGGGTCACGTCGGCCATTAGAGACTATATACGACTATTCCCCAACTCTGTTGTAAATTGGTAGGCCGCCGGCCTTTACCCACCAGAGGAGAACATAATATATATATATATATATATATATATATATATATATATATATATATATATATATATATATATATATATATATATATATATATATATATATATATATTATATATATATATATATATATATATATATATAACCCTAGCCTTATATATAGCAATGCATCCATTAAACGAAAAACTAATGTGAAACAAAATATACTAATACATCCACTAAACAGAACTGAGTTTACAAGAAAACTTAGATTTTTAAACAACTAGTTACCATAATTTCATCTCTCTCTAATGCTGCGTTTTTTCTTCTCTTGGAAAGAACCAGCAGTATTCACCCATCATGTTTGGATGTACTCTTTCTTGATATTGGTCTCCCATTGTCATGATGTTTTGATGGAATCTTTCTCCTTGTTCGTCACTAACAGTGCCCAAGTTATTGGGATAGAAATTCTAAAGGAAATGCTGGAATCAAATTTTTTGTGACATCCGACATTCAAGTTTCTGATAACTGTTCAAGAGTTTTCCGTAATTTTCAGCTTTTTTGTTACTTGGAAATCTCGAAACCACCGATTTAAATGCCCTCCAAAGCAGATAGTTCCAATTCAGTTAACTCTTTCTCAAAAGTGCCATCCTTCAAGAGTTTTCTGATCTGAGGGCCAACGAATATTCCTCTTTCAATTTTTTCTCAGTTAAAGCAGGAAACTGAGTCCTGTGATACGCAAAGCCATCTCTATTTTAATCCATTACCTTCTCAAAGTTTTTCATTAAGCCTAATTTTATGTATAAGGGAAGGATCCAACGTTGAAATTTTTTTTATTTTTATCCGATTCTCCTGAAAATTGCAGTATAAATAGCTTTTTCCCGACGAAAAATTCTATTCCTAACGTATTTACGAGGGATTAACCGTTTAAAAGTTTTTTTTTAAATTTATGGAATGTTTAAATCTACGGTGAGGCCAAGTCAAAAAAATTTTGAGCTGAAATTTGGTGTGCATGTTCCAAAATTTATTGCTGCAAAAGCTTCTAACAGAGTTTTGTTCTCTGATTTACAGAAAAAAAAAGTTATATTCCCTTACTTGATTGACCAGCTTTCGAAATTTTTTTTTTTTTTTCCAATTTTGAAAAATTCACACTTCCAGAAAAAAAATTGTACATAAAAAGCCTTTAATTTTTGGAGGATTTATAGTGATGGACAGTGGTACAAATTTCTTTTAAATACTTTATTCAATGCTATATGTTATTTCCGAGATATAACAGACTCTCAAAAATGGCCAATTTTAGAAGAAATTTTAAAATTTCCCAAGTTTGAGAGGCTGTATCTCGAACCAAACAAATAGGTTTTAAAATGCCTTAAATAAAAGTTTTATCTCTGTTCCACCTTTAAATATCTGCCAAAAAAAAAATTTAATGTACAATTTTTAAAATAAAAAAAAAATTTCTCCGGAAGGGTATAGCATTTAAAAAAAAAAATTGAACTTTTATAATCAATCGTTATCATCATCACTCAAAAAAGTCCAACATTATAGTTGTAGAAATTGGGGCTTAGAATGCGCAGGGAAGTCTTTAGGTTATTCAGACCATTGGTTTACCACTTCTATACATTCTCTTTTTGAAGTTTGAATGCGCAGGGAAGTCTTTAGGTTATTCAGACCATTGGTTTACCACTTCTATTCATTCTCTTTTTGAAGTTTGAACCCAAATAACATTTAAACCTTTATTGACTCAGAGAAACGTCAGAAATAAAAAGTTCTTAGATTTAAAAAATGCTTATGCATTGCACATTTCAATAAAATCGTCAAATAATTAAAAAACTTTCTTTGAGATTGGATCCTTCCATTAATTAAAGGGAGAAGCAATATCTTCGTGGAGTCAACTAAAGGTTGATATTTAACATTTTTAAGTTTTGAAACGTAGTTACTTCTTTTTATCCACACTTTCTGTATATAGTGTTTGCCTATTGCTTTACTGTTCCATAAGCAAAGTATTTGGTGAATCCAAATGAAATCCCATAACCTACCTACAATTTTCAATTCTTAAAAGAGTTTTCAACCATATCGTTTAAGCGGTAATGTATTAATTAAACTGACATACTATCATATATTTCCTTCACAACTACTGAGTATGATACTGGTAATTAGGCATTGATAAAGCAATACTGCTTTCAGACTTTTCTTTGAGGAGTCTATCAAAAGTCTCCATTCCACTGTGACCTGTTTGAAATCATGTTCAGCCATCAAACTGATAATATTTGCACGCACATATACCAATCGTTGCATGGTGAAGTATTTTGAAAATCGCTCATGTCTTTTTCTATATTCTGAAAATTTAGTGCATGTTCCAACAAATTCCACTGCTGTGCTGAGGCCTAGATCCTTGTCCTTTGCTGAGATCTAAATCTCTTACCAGATCGTAGAGCTCTCTTTGTTGAATTAGATGGGGTCTCCTCTCATGAAATGAAACGAAGGACGGGTCAAATGATATTGATTCTTTAATTTTCTCAACCGTTTCCTCTTCAGGGATATTGAATTCTTCAAAGTCGATTGGTGGCTTAATCAATAGAAGTCCAGGTCCATGTAGAACTTTTTGATTTTCAGATAGAAGAGAAGAATAAACTATATATGATTTTGTTTCAGTTGAAAATCATTGCACCTTTGTGAGGCAAAAATAGCAGTCTTCTTGTTCCAAACCATTGGTACAGCAAATGGCATACTTCGTGACTTTTCTCCATTCATCCACTTAATCAAATTGGTGTAGCAAATTGTACAAGTTATATTGGGAGCCCAATCGTTGATTTGGTCTCCAGTGTGACATCCAAAATTATATTAATATGCATTCTTAACTGTGGTTGTTAAAGACCGCAGACCGTTTTTTTGCACTGAGTCACCACATATGTAACAAAAGCAGGCTTCTGTATTTACACATTTGCGATGGTCTCTATTCATTTCAAAATATCACAATCACAGTTATGGTGATTAAAAAAGCAACAACATACAATGACCTTCTTTCTTTAATTGAGCATAACCCAATACGAAATGACTCAAGAGCATCAAACATTTCCTCCTTCAACAAGATAAGATTGAACATGAAATTATATTTTCATTTCCTACATTGTTTATATAATATATAATATATATATATATATATATATATATATATATATATATATATATATATATATATATATATATATATATATATATATATATATATATATATATATATATATATATATATATATATATATATATATATATATATATATATATATATATATATATATATATATATATATATATATATATATATATATATATATATATATATATATATATATATATATATATATATTCTCCTCTGGTGGACAAAGGCCGGAGGCCTACTAATATCCACCAGAATTGGGGGAACAGGCATTGAAAACGACCATGTTTTCTCTGCCCCAGTTTGAAATACGAGAAAGATTAGAGGTCAGTTGCTCCAAGGCTATCCTTCTTGAATCAATTAACTGCTATTGAGTGGAGTCCCCTTTTTTCAGAACAGATTGAATGAACGCACCTTTCCAACAAGAAGGGAGGTCGAAGTGGAGAGACAGAGATGAAATAGTTTACCAAAATAGCATCCAAGCTCAGAAGCACAAGTTTTGAGAACCGCAGGATTAATACCACCTGGAGCATACGTCTTCTTAGTTTTAAGCTCAGAAAGAGCAGAAATAATATCTTTAGATTAATTTACAATGTTAGGCATAAATGAGTTGGAGGGGTTTGAAGGAGTAGGATTGCTCCGGAATCGTCTAAGGTAGAGTTATATGCAAAAGTTTAAGCGAAGAATTTAGCTTTAGTAGAAGGTAAAATGCAGATGTGCTATCAGAAGAAACTAGAGGAGGGAAAGAGAAAGAAGCAAAGTTAGAGTTAACATTTTTTGCAAAATACCAGAAAGGGTGAGAGGAAGAGGAACCAAAAATATTACTGTATTTAAGAAGGAAAAAAAGAGTTTTTGATTTGAAGAATATATTTTGCAGATTACCGGAGGAAATATAAGTTTAATGAGTTTCAAGAGTTTGAAGACGAAGGTAATCCCTGAAGGCAGCATCCCTGCGGCGGATAGCTCCAGAACAAGTAGTGTTAAACCAAGGTTTGTTAGGTTTAGTAGAAGGGAAAGAATATGGAATATACGCCTCCATACCTGAGAGAATCACTTCGGTTATGCGCTCATCACACTTCGAGGGACTCTTCTATGAAAGTAGTAATCATTACATGGGAAATCTGTGAAGTAAAATCGCAAGTCAGAACAGTTAGCAACACCGAAGTGCCACAAACGTCTCCTCGCCGAAGGCGTTGGCCGTTCTTGAGGAAGACTTGAAGAGACAGAACAAGATACGGAGAAAAGAGAGTGATCAGATGAACTCAGAGGAGTAAAGAGTTTAACAGTATAAAGAGAAGGATAAGGGGTTAAGAAAAGATCAAGTATGTTGGGTTCACCACCAAGATGGTCAGGGATTCTGGTAGGGAGTTGCACCAACTGCTCAAGGTTGTTCTGGATAGAAAAGTCATGCTCGAGTTCAGAGGTTTGATCATGAGAGCAAGATGAAAGCCATTGGCTAAAATGATGATTTCGGAGAAATTGGCTGAAGATTGAGGATAGAGACAGTAGGTGGTAACAGAATAATTTTTACTGTCAACACAATCAAGCCCCTGAGTTTTGATTAAGGACAAGAGAAAAATTTTAGAAGACGAGAGATAGTGTTCGACAAATGGGAAATTAGAAAAAAGACCAGGGCACCAGGGCAAGCCGGACGTGGTGTCCTGGTGGCATCATCCCCTCCATCGGAGGCCGTCTACTCCCAAGAGATGATGGGGTGAGGGGTGGATGTGGGGCATTCTTTGGATGCCGAACCTCTAAGAATCTCTGAGGCAGCTTTGAATTTCACCATTTTTGTTTTTGTTTTATATAATGTAATGTATGAATAAGCGCTTGTAAATTTGTTTGAACATGTGACGAAATAGGGTGGACAGGTAGTGGGAGCATAGACACTTCAATAAGAGACAAGGGTACATTAGAGAGACCCTCTGAGAAGATGCAATGCGAAAAGAAAGGAACCAAATTTCAACGGAGTGAAACGGAATAGTGTAGCCTGTTCTATCACGTCCCGGGTTATGCCCAATAGGGGGTACTTGCTTCGCTTTTTTCTGCGCTACGTCCTCCTCCCCTATATATATATATATATATATATATATATATATATATATATATATATATATATATATATATATATATATATATATATATATATATATATATATACTGAAGAGCAAAATTAACGCAAAACTGAAACAAACGTCAATAGGAAGATAAATGAAACATACAAAACAGGTAGTAACATTGTTAATATGCGGCACATGGTTATGAATAGCAGGGATAATGTGGTGCCCAACGGTGGAACCCCCGGGACCATGGGGCACTGTGGCATTTAAGTAGGGTTCAGGCAAACCTGCAGGGTGCATGTTCATACCACCTGTCTCTGACAGTCAGTACCTTGTGTGGACTCCGCCTGCACGTATGACAGCTAAGCACCGTTGATTCATGCTGGAGATGAGCTCCTGGATAGTTTCCTAAGACAGTTCCTCCCACAGGCGCACAACCGTTTGTCACAGATCGTTAAGGCTGAATGGCTAGAGCTGTAGCCGTCGCAGCCGCTTTACAGTGTGTTCCACAGATGCTCGATGGGGTTTAGCTCTGGACTGTAGGTGGGCCAGTCCAATGTTCGAATTCCCACTTTGTTAAGGAAATTACCGACACATCTGGCTAAGTGAGGTTTAGCGTTATCCTGCATGAGGACGAAGGCTTTACCGATGCCAAGTAGTACGGCGTACGGTTCGAGTATATCCGTTATGTATCGTTGCCCGGTTACGTACCTTGCATCGAAGATGAATAACTCTGTGCAGACATGGAAAGGTATAGCATCCAAATCCATAACGGGCCCACCAACGAACCGGAGTATCTCTTGCATTGTGCATGCCGCAAAGCACTCATGACTGACGCCTCCGATAAGCCCTGAAACGTCCGTCGGAGCTGTGCAGAATAAATCAGCACTCGTCCGTAAATACGATACTTGCCCAATCCTGGTTCCGACAATGCAGTAGTTTTTATGCGAAAGCCATCCTTGCTCTTCGGAGTTCCCTGGTGAGAGGGGGGCTCTCTTTCCAGTCTCCGTGGATGGTATCCATGTTCCTCGAGGCGACGTCGAATGGTATTCGTGCTAATAAGGGTCTGATGGACAGCCTGCAGTTCGGCACGATGGTCACGTGGTTTTGCATGTCGATCGCGAGCTGCTATTAACCGTATATATCTGTCCTCTACTGTCGTTGTTGCCCGTGGCCTACTTTGGCCAGGCCACCTGGTGTGAGCATTTGTCAACTAGTGCCTCTGTATGACCCTTCCAATGGTTGTATGGGAGACCCCGACCCGTCGACACAATTGGGATTGGCCGTACGTACCCTTCAAATGTCAGTATTGTGATTGCCACACAGTTGTTGCGGATCAATCTCCTTCGTAACCTCTCCATATTACTTGGACAAACTTTAAAGGTTGAATATTCTCGATACCCGGCATAAAAAAAGAAAAAATTGAGTAGGTACGAGCATACACCACCCTACAATGATGTCGGGACCTCCCAACTGAAAAATTGAAGATGGTACATTATTTTTGCTCTTTAGTGTATATATATATATATATATATATATATATATATATATATATATATATATATATATATATATATATATATATTATATATATATATATATATATATATATATATATATATATATATATATATGCAGTATTTTTAAAAAAATATTTTTACTGTTTCCCTGCATTAAATTTGAAATGAGCGCTTTTGTTTATATTTGCCGGTATTATTTTAAATTTCCCTTTGTCACACAAAACTGGTACGTGTTACCAAGTTCTTAATATCATTTTCTCACTCAGCCTGATGAAATTAAAATGAAAATTACACAAGTGATCACGCGACAGTGAAAAAATAATTATTAAAGTAATAATAATAATGAGTTATAATAATAATAGTAATAATGATGATAATAATGTAATAAAAATAATTATAATGAAAATAATAGGAAAAAATAAAAATTATGGTTATAATGTTTGTAGCTAAAATAGTAATAATTATTGTTATTATTATTGTTAATATTATGATTGTGATAATTATTATTATTGTTATGCATATTATTATAACTATTTTTATTTTAATAATGATTATTATTATTATTATTATTTTTATTAGTAGTATTTATTATTATATTTATTTTCGATACTATCACACATATTATAAGTATTATTATTAACAGCATATAATATAATCAATATTATTGCAA
>SEYY01003425.1:102500-111016 GCA_009176605.1 Armadillidium nasatum
TAAAAGTAATAGGAGGAGGGATGCTATAATCGTGTAGGGTGGAATTAGATGAGAAAAGGAGGCCGAAGAGAATAGCATTTTCAGAGGGAGTATAAGCTACAGAACCTTCAGAGCGAATAAGAGGAGGAAATGCAGATTTACAGAAGCTATTAGGGTTATTTTTGGCAAGAGGCCAGATATTTTTATCAATAGGAGAACCATTTGAGGTCAGGGCACTTCCTTTTAATGAAAGTACTAAATCGTCGAAGAACATCCCGCAACGCTTCGTGAGTGAAATTACAAGAGTGATAGGAGAATAGAGTTTTTCCATTCACGAAAGCATTGTCTTTTCAAGACAAAGAAATTACTAAAATGTTTTTGGAGAGAAAAAGATTTAGAAGATGGAATAAACCTGCTCAACATCGACTATAAAGCATACGGCACTGAAGCGTCCCCCAAATAAAACAATCACATCAAAGATAGTTAAAAGAAGGGGCATGCCCTCAATTAGCCCGATTAAGTGTAGAAAGTACGTTTTGGGCATGGTGGAATGTTTGGAGGAGAGCATTATAATAAGAGCTTAGATTATGGTCAGAGTTACCGATAGGAGGAAAAGTTGTATTTTATCTAGAAGGAGTAGTGGTGAAGCATAAAAAGTGTATTATTGAGACTGGAATGTGTGTGGTTCCAATCAACTGCTCCAGATGTTAAGAATGCTGAATGATTTGGCCTCCTCCACCTGTATCAGTATGAAAGGAAACAACCACTCAGTGTTGTGCGTTGAAATCCCCTAAATAGAGGACTCAGCATTTGGATAAGAAGAAGTAAGTCTCGTTGAAAGTAGTAAGATAATGAAAAAATGGAAAATCTGTCATTAGGGGAGCAGTAGCAGAAGATATTATAGTAGGAAGACAATTTTAAGCCATAAACAAAATTAGGTGATTCTTGATTTACGAGGTATCAAGGAGGTTAGAAAATAAGACAACCCAATTTAGCGAAATTGATAAAAATTGTAGAGAAAGAATATCTATGTATATTATAATATATATATTATATATATTATATATATATATATATATATTATAGTATATATATATATTATATATTATAATATATATAATATAATATATATATAAGTATTATATATATATATATATATATATATATATATTATATATATATTATATACTATATATATATATATTATATATATATATATACATTTTTTTTTTTTTTTTTTTTATTTCTCCTATGTGGCAAGGCCAGAGACTACATTGTTTCCACAGAGTTGGGAGAAAGTGGAACATTGTCAATAAGGCGACATGACTGAACACGGTTTAAAGGTGCTGAATCATAGGTAGTTAGAAAATAGATGAGGAAGGTGTTCCAGAATTACAAGTAGAGTAAATGTAATTGAGCATAGAGTAGTCTGGTCAAGATGTGGACAGAGAAAGATGAGACTGTGTAGAATACAGTCGCACAGCTTCTTATGGAGGAGGTCTGCGAAGAAGTGTTCGAAAGCACGTCCATGTAATAGGATAGTAGGAGAGAGTGACGAACTTTCGACGGGCAGAAAAGATGGAGAGATATAAGAGCAGGAAATTGATAAGGCGAAAAAGCTCAGACTCTACTTTTCCAGGAGATCTGTATAAATGGAACTACCCCATATGTGTAAAGCATACTCATAAGGGCCAACAACACCCTATAAAGAAAAACTGGGGTGGTGTGAAGAATTCTGAAGGCGCCTAAACATCCAACTCTAGAAGTTGCTTAGAAAAAATATGTGATCTTACCAAAGACCGAGAAAAGAAACACGAGAATATTGAGGAGGATGAAGGTTTGAGTTGCGTGTGTTTGAAGAAGATATGTAGTTGTGTGGAAGATTGTGTCGAGTTAAGAGAGATGGAAATTGAGTATTTGAGGCATTGAAAACGACCATGTTTTCTTTGCCCTAAAATGAGATTAGATCAGTTCCACTCCTGCTCTATTAACTGTTGCTGGGGGGACTTTCAAAATGAAAAGAGTAATGAAGGGTGGGGATCAGCATAGGGTGGATAGGAGATGATAATAGGAGAAGATTAATGAAAACAGAAAAGTTGGGGATAGGAAGATCCTTGAGAGACACACAAATAATAGTTTATGGATGAACGGTGGCGTCTACAAAGCTGTATATAACGACCAGAAAGGAAATTAGATAGGAGTCACAGAGCGGATAGATGAAAGAGGGATTTGAAATCAAAGCGTAGACTCTATCGAAAGCTTCGATGTCAGTACTCTTCCCGAAATGCGAAGAGCGAGGAGCAAAGTTATATATATATATTATATATATATATATATATTATATATATATATATATATTATATTATATATTATATATATATATCAGTCGTAAAGCAATTGTTCGTAGCAAATCTAATTTTAAAGATGAAATGAGCAGAATTATTATTCTTTATTAAAAGCTGACGCTTAGGAAATATTCCCACTTTCAGGGCTTTAAAACGGCATAAAATGAAAAATTAGCATTTACAAAAAGGAATCATATTAAAATTATACTAAAATAGTCATAAAACAATCATAATTATAAAATAATAGGCAAAATAATTGTAAATGTCATATCGAATGAAATGATAATTAATAATTAGAATATTAATAATAATAATATAGAATAAAAATAATAATAACAATAATAATAATAATAATAATAATAATAATAATAATAAAAATAATAATAATAATAATAATAATTTTTAAAATTTTTTTTAATTTAATTAAAATATTATAATAATAATTATTATTATTATTATTATTATTATGAAATATATTTTAAAAAGTTTCCAAAAAAGTTTTTTTACAGTATTAACTTACACACACACACACATAGTAAATTTAAAGATTATAAAAATTCTAAGGAAAGTGAAGTGCAATAATCAACAATAAATTTATTTAAAGAAATATTCAAATTCATTTAATTGGTCACAAGATAATTAACACCTATTTCACATAAGGTTTTTTAACGGTAGAATACAATACATTCTCATGAAGTGTTATTAAACAATCGAATACTCTTTTAACAAATTGTGACAAAGAAGTTTTTAATCAATGAGAAGATGTTTTCGTCCAAAGTACCTTTTTATAGTTAGTCTGGAAGAGCTCTGATTCATACATTATGTCGTTGTTTGATGCGAAGGGAATTATGAAGCTGTCACTTAGCTATGATTGCAAGGTGGCTTCAGACAAGAAGAGCTTACTTCATAAAGGCTTGATCCAAGAAGGAGAAGATTTTGAAAATTTTACCAGAAATTTGAGGTAGCAATAATTGCAACATGAGTCCAGAAACTTGGAGGTATCATATACCCATTTAGAATGACCTCTTGGTAGTCATCCTCATTGTTCTCGTCACTATAAACTAAGATCTCACCAAAAAGCACAAAAGTTTCAATTCACAGCAAAATGAAAAATTAGCATTTTCAAATAAACTTTTTGATTTTGAGGAATTTCTAAAGAAATTAGAAAACTTCCCAATTTCAAAGCTATTAAAAAATCAAAGACAAATTTAAAAAATATGATAATTGGAAAATAAATGAAAAATTATAAATAAAGATTGCATTTAGGCAAGGAGCTCACCAAAAGCTATCACAAAAGGAGTGGAATGATTAAATGATGAGAGTCTTAAATGCAACGTCGTCGAATTTAAGTGATGTATTAAGAATTTTAATGAAGAATAATACTACGAATATATATATATATATTTTATATATTATATTATATATATATATTATATATATTATATTATATATTATATATATATATATATAATGCAGCGCTAGACATTTCAAAAGTTTTAATTTTAAAAATTACTGTAGCTATTTTTTCTCTTATTTTCTGTCCAATCTCTAAATAGTAATTGATGATGATGACCACTGTTCATTCTTTGTATTAATCAAAGGTGTTCATCAAGGTTCTGTCCTGTCAGTTACTCTTTCTCATCCTGACATCTCCTTTTTCTTTTATTTATACTTGAAGCTGAGAACATATCGTTCTATTTATTCTACAAAATCTTCCATACAATTACAATATCTTCGAACAACAAGTAATTTGGAATTTAGAGTTTCTCTTGCTTACGAGGCTTCAAAATCTTGGTGATGTGATTGTCTTTGGGAACTCCTCTTAAAAATCCAAGTTGCTTATTCTTTATAAGAGAGACGTTGGTCCTTGTATGTGATATTAATCACTCAAGCAGTTCTTTCTGAAATGAAAAAATTTAAGGGTTTTTTTGTTTTATTTATATCCCCAATTTCTCTGGATACTCCAAATATCTTTGTAGTCGTTCATTCATTTGCACCGCTCTCCTTGTTGCACTATTGCAACGAACAGCACATTTCTGAAATCTCTTGCCTCAAGACTCGTTTTTTTAGAAAACTTCGACTGATTACTTTTTGACCCAGTCTTATCCACTCTTTGTGGACTGTTTTCTGATCCCAAATTTAATTTCAATGCCTTCCTATACATGAGATGAATGTGTATATGTGTATATAAAATATGAAAATTTTACCGACGCGTTATTTTCCAAGACTATATGTTTTTTCGATTATAGCTTTTGTCATTTCAAGTTCATCAGTTTCCAATTTCCAAAAAAAAAAAAATTTAATGCAAAATAATGATTTTAAAATGATTTTGCAGAAAAAAAGTAAAATGAATATATCTCTTGGTCTACAACATTTAATTAATTAAAATAATAAAAAATAACTATTAATTTAATTGAAGCTATTAATTTATGAAACTAAAATTATATATTACGTCGGGCGTATCCATGGTCTAACAGCATCGAGGGGCAAATATTTGACTACGAGAAGCAAGGTCTCTATAATTATTTTTGCTTTATTTATAAAATTAAATTTGAGTTTGTTTAATTTCTATCCAAAATCAAAGTACCAATAATTTTTTTAAATAAATTATCGAAATTGATGGTTAACAACTTCTAAAGATAGAAAAACAACAAATAGTTTCTAAAACTAACTTAAACTAGCTTAATCTAACCTTACACATATGTTACTAAAATAATTTAAATAATTTTTTAAAATTATTTAAACTGTTCTTTTCAAGGAAAAAACAGTAGTTAACTCCCCATTCCTGTGAAAATGTACAGGTGAGTCAAGAAGTTCTAAACAAAATTCCTAGAGTGAGTGAAAATTTAAATCTTTTCTCAGTTATATATATATATATATATATATATATATATATATATATATATATATATATATATATATATATATATATATATATATATATATGTCCTTCTAGGCAAAGGCCAGGAGCCTACCAAATTCCACCGGAGTTGGGAAAGATCTATATCATGGTCGATGGAGGCCGAAGTGTCCAGATAACGGTTTTGAAAGGTGCAAGTCAAAGGAAGTTGAGAAAACAGATGAAGGGAGTGTGTTCCAGACTTTACCAGTAGAGTATTTGTAAGATTGAGCATAGCGGTTAAGTCTGGGGTCGGAGAGTTGGACAGAGAAAGGATGAGACTGTGTAGAAAGGCGTGTCGTACGAGCTCTTCTCAATGGAGGAGGTATGCGACGAGAGAGTTCAGAAGAGCAGTGACTGTTGTAATAGCGATAGTAAAGAGAGAGTGATGCAACAATTCGACGGGCAGAAAGAGATTGAAGAGAGTTAGTAAGAGCAGGAGAGTTGATGAGACGAAGTGCCCTAGACTCCACCTTCTCTAGGAAAGCCTTTGTGTGGAACAACCCCAGATGTGCGAAGCGTACTCCATACAGGGGCGAACAACCCCCTATACAGAGCAAGCAACTGGGGTGGCGTGAAGTAATTCTGAAGGCGCCTCAGAACACCCAACCTCTTAGAAGCTTGTTTAGAAAGAGAAGCAATGTGATCTTTAAAAGAAAGATCACGAGAAAAAGAAAACCCAAGAATATTAAGAACAGATGAAGGCTTGAGTTGTTTGTTTTCGAAGAAGAAGCTCAAATGTTGCCTCGGAATCCCATTGACTTTGTAGGCTATCGACCGCGCGTAAATGGAATACGAAATAGGACTACACTAAGAATTGCCACTTTAAATGTGGGAGCATTGAGAGGGAAGGAAGAGAAGATGGTGATGGTTATGAGGGAGAGAAGAATTGACATACTGGGGGTATGCGAGACTAGAATGTCGGGGGGTGGAGTGAAGATGCTGCATGACGCTTTTCAGCTGATATACAGTGGAGGACAGGATAATATTCATGGCGTTGGGGTGATACTATCGCCAGAGTTGGCTCAGAGAGTGAACAACTTCGAACAGGTAAATGAGCGAATGTTAGCGTTCTCACTGAAAATGAATGAGGGTAACCTGAGCTTTATACAGGTATACGTGCCACAACAGGGTAGACCAACGGAAGAAAGGGAAGTTTTCTACCAAGAGTTACAGATTGTCAAGGACAGAGTACCTTATCATGAAAATGTGATATTGATGGGGGATCTTAACGGACACGTTGGACAGGACCGACGAGGAATTGAGAACGTAGTAGGAGCACACAGTATCGGGGATAGAAACGCCGCAGGGGATAGTGTTGTAGATTTCTGTGTACAGAATAATATGAGTATAATGAACACCTTCTACAAGCATAGAGAAAGTCATAAATGGACATGGTATCGATGGAGTAACGACAGGCAGAGATACGAAGATAGATCTATGATTGATTTAATGATAACAAATAATAAAAGATTATTCAGAGATGTAAAAAGCATACCGAGTGCGTCGTGTGACTCAGACCACAGGTTATTAATAGGAAAACTAAGGATAGACAAACCAAAACGTATTAGTCGTGGGGCAGGAAGAGATTTATTTTAGAGAACCTACAGGATCAGGCGTGCAGAGATCAGCTCCAGAGAGAGATGAGTGAGGCGAGAAGGGGTGCAGAGGAGGTAATGGATATTGAGGATAGTTGGGGGGCTTTTCGGGATGCACTGAGAGAGGTGGTAGAGCGAGGAGTTAAAGTAAAAACGATATATGGTAGAAAGAAGAAGAAAACGACATGGTGGACATTGCCTGTGCAGGAGGCAGTGAAAAGGAAAATGAAGTGCTTCCGAAAATGGATAAAAACACGGAGGGCTGATGACAGGGAAGATTATGTAGAGGCAAGGAGAGAGACTGAGAGAATTAAGAAAAGGGAAAAGGAGGGACGTGGATGAAGATTGGCAGGGACTTAGAGGCTGACCTGATGGGAACAAGGAAATTGATATATAATATAGCAAAAAATTATAGGAACGGGTCAACACTACCAACTTATTCAATAAAAAGTGAGGATGGAGTTTTGCTGACAGACCCTGACGAAATTGATAAGAGATGGGGGGAATACTTTGACACATTGTTAAATGTGCCAAACGATGTCGAGGATGGACAGGAGGAGGAAAATGAGGGGGAGGAGGAGAGATGGCTGATCGGGGTGGAGGAAGTGAAGTATGCTATAGGAAAAATGAAAAATGGAAAAGCTCCTTGTGAAGATACAATACCATCGGAAGTACTGAGAAATGTAGGCGAGGAGGGGTTGCTATGGATAACAGAGATAATGAATAAATGCTGGGATGAAGGGAAAACACCTAAAGAATGGAACAAATCAATAATATGCCCTATATATTAAAAAGGGGATAAAACAGATTGTAAGAATTTTTTTTTTTTTTTTTTTTTTTTACACATCACCACCACTCACGGGCAAAGCCCTATTCAAGGAGGGGGTGCTAAAACAATAGAAGAGATAAAAACAACCCACAACCCACACCTAACGCAAATTTCGCAGGTGAGCACAGACGTGGGTCTTAAAGGAATTTAGATTAAATTCAGCAGGAAACAGAAGATGGAAGAGAATTCCACAAAACAGAGGTGGCTGGAAAGAAGGAGGCACCACAGCGGAACAAGCCTGGAGTTGCCTATGTCCACGCAAATTGATGCGCGGACATTGCACCCCTTGTGCTGCGAGAAAGCAGTACTGGTGGAGGTATACGAATGGTCAATTCCATCAAGCCTTTACCGCTGTAGTGCCTATATAGAAAAGAGACAATTCTAGTATATGTAGCCCCTCCCTTAAAACACCACCTCGCAAATATAAAGAGTCAAGTGAATTAGAAAGAGCGGGACAGTTTATTAGTCTTTTAGCCTTTGACTCAACCCTATCCAAAAGACGGGTGAAGCCTGAGCCACCCCAGATATGAGAGCAGTACTCCATACAAGGGCGGATGAGACCCTTGTATAATTGGAGTAACTGCGAGGAAGAAAAAAATTCTCGCAGTCTAAACAGAACACCAGCTTCTTTTAGGCCGCCCGAGCAGCCATTGTGATGTGAGGTTTCCAAGACATTTTTTTGTTTATGTTAAGGCCAAGAATATTTATATTGTCGTCGAAAGAAATAGAAAAGTTAGGAGGTGTCTTTGAGAGGGAGATTTCTAGAAGTTGAGTTTTTAAAGAGTTGAATTTCACAAGGTTGAGACGACCCCACTGGGAAATTCTATCCAGATCTGCAAGAATGGAATCGGAAAGATGAAGACGAG
>SEYY01003426.1:5000-10000 GCA_009176605.1 Armadillidium nasatum
CTCTTTAAAACTCTTGCTAATTTCTCTTCATAGAAAAATTTATTTTGTCCTTTTGCTAACCAAAGGACAAGTTAAAAGACAAATGAAAGGGGGAACACATAACAGACAAGTACCTATATAGTATATTATAAGTATTTTCATCCCTCAATTAGAGCTATATTAGGTTAGGCCTGGGTCGGGTTAGGTTAAGTTAGACAAGGTTTATCCTTTTTAATTCCGATATATATATATATATATATAATATATATATATATATATATATATAATATATATATATATATATATATATATATATATATATATATATATATATATATATATATATATTATTATTATATTTTTATTATAGAGAGTACAGCATGACTTCTCTTGAAGATTTGAGTATTGGACCAAAAGCAGAAGAAATTAGACAAAAACTGAGAGAAAATAAACTGCAGTAAGTTTTTTTAAATTAAGCTTTAACTGTTAGAAAATATACTACGGCCTAAATAGTTTTGACTAATAGAAAATATACTGCAGTAATTTTTTTATTTAGGTTTTATCTGAGAGAAAATATACTGCAGTAATGTGTTTTTTAGGTTTAAAGTGAGGGAAAATAAACTGCAGTAAGTATTTTATTTAAGTTTTATCTAAGAATAAATATACTGCAGTAAGTTTTTTATTTAGGTTTCATCTGAGAGAAAATATACTGCAGTAATGTGTTTTTTAGGTTTAAAGTGAGGGAAAATAAACTGCAGTAAGTTTTTAAATTAGGTTTTATCTAATAGAAAATATACTGCAGTAAGTGTTTTTTTTAACTAAGGGAAAATAAACTGCAGTAAGTTTTTAAATTAGGTTTTATCTAATAGAAAATATACTGCAGTAAGTGTTTTTTTTAACTAAGGTAAAATAAACTACAGTAATTTTTTTTATTTAGGTTTTATAAGAGAAAAAATATACTGCAGTAATGTGTTTTTTAGGTTTAAAGTGAGGGAAAATAAACTGCAGTAAGTTTTAAATATGGTTTTATCTAATAGAAAATATACTGCAGTGAGTGTTTTTTAAAGGTTTTAACTGAGGGAAAATAAATTGCAGTAAGGTTTTATTTAAGTTTTATCTGAGAGAAAATAACTGCAGTAATGTGTTTTTTTAGGTGTTAATTGAGGGAAAGTAAACTGCAGTAATTATTGTTTGTTTTTTATTGGTTTTAAACTAAGGGATAATTTGTGGAGTCTTTCTTTTCTAGTTTTTTTAACTACTGAAAATGTTTTTTTTCTTCTTTTTTATGATTTAAAGAACTTAGTTATTGATGAACTGTTCAATAAAGTAGAAATGAAGCATTGTTGACAATTGGTCATCTACTCATCTACATTTTTCAAAGTTCAAGTTGCAGTAACTACCCAGTCCTAGTATACTTCAATTATAATTCTAGGACTTTCGCTTGCATTTTAAAAAAAAAAAAAAACCACCAAATTTTTGTATATTTTCTTCATATTTCACTACAACTTTAGTCAACTTGTTAACTATTTACCTAAATTTCACGAGTAATTTCAGTTTCAAACAGCTTGGACAGTTTTATGATATTTTGAGAGTTGTTCCTTTTTCACAGTCAGCACTCATTCAACATACTTCGGGGAGGGGGGAAGGGGCCCCTCTCTATCCTCTTACAAACGTCTTATCCCTTTAAATTAACCTACTATTCTTTGCAAAATTTTCGAATTTTTACTTAACAGGAGGATTTGCAAATATCTGAAATCTTTTAATCTGTATAGTAGAAATGACTTCGTTAGGAATTCTCTACTAGTGGTCGCTACCTTCTCTATTACTTGCGGTCGATAACTCTTCGGCATTTCGGGAATTGTCTTGCTGCTGTACTGGGTATTTCGAAAGAACTTTTTCAAACAATCTAAGTGGCTTGCATCAACAGAGAGGTTCGTCCCTGTATGGAGCACGCATCGCATATCTGGGATGGTTCCATTCTCAGAGTTCTTATAAAAAAGCTGGAGTCAAAGGTGTTTCGACAACTCTTTTGTTCCCAGTAACTCTCTCTCCTGATTCCAGTAGCTCTACCTCCTGCTCTCAGTAACTCTCTCTTCTGCTCTAAGTAACTGTCTATCCTGCTCTCAGTACTCTGCCTCCTGCTCTCAGTAACTCTCTCTCCTGCTCTCAGTAACTCTCTCTCTCTCTTGCTCTCAGTAAATCTCTCTTTTGCTCTAAATAACTCTCTATCCTGCTCTCAGTACTCTACCTTCTGCTCTCAGTAACTCTCTCTCCTGCTCTCAGTAACTCCTCTCTCTTTTGCTCTAAGTAACTCTCTATCCTGCTCTCAGACTCTACCTTCTGTTCTCAGTAACTCTCTTTTGCTCTAAGTAACTCTCTATCCTGCTCTCAGTACTCTACCTCCTTCTCTCTCTCTCTCTCTCTCTCTCTCTCTCTCTCTCTCTATATATATATATATATATATATATATATATATATATATATATATATATATATATATATATATATATATATATATATATATATATATATATATATATATATATATATATATATATATCCTCAAAAAGTGATGAAAATATCGAACCGACGAGGGAGGAAAGAGCCAAGATGGCGGCGGAAAAAGCTGAAGAAAATTTCATCAAAAAAGTTCAAGAAGAAGAAGACAAACTTGCTTCACTTATGACTCACGGATGTAGAATGGTAAAAATATAAACATAGTCTAAATATACATATCAGTAATGTAATCTAATGTTATAAAATTGACTCACGGATGTAGAATGGTAAAAATATAAACATAGTCTAAATATACATATCAGTAATGTAATCTAATGTTATAAAATTGACTCACGGATGTAGAATGGTAAAAATATAAACATAGTCTAAATATACATATCAGTAATGTAATCTAATGTTATAAAATTGACTCACGGATGTAGAATGGTAAAAATATAAACATAGTCTAAATATACATATCAGTAATGTAATCTAATGTTATAAAATTGACTCACGGATGTAGAATGGTAAAAATATAAACATAGTCTAAATATACATATCAGTAATGTAATCTAATGTTATAAAATTGTGGCTAACGGTACTTTGTAAGATTTATGACGTAGACGTAATTTCATACAACTTCAGTCTGTGATTGGTCAATTAATTTAAATCTTGTATCTTTGCGTTTTCGGGGCTAAGCCCAAGAGGGAAATGCCCAAATTTCAGTACTCCGACCAGGACTCGAACCCTGGACGTCACGCTTGCAAGGCGAGTGCTCGATCGTCTGAACTACGTAGTCTCTCTCTCTCTCTTTTATATATATATATATATATATATATATATATATATATATATATATATATATATATATATATATATATATATATATATATATATATATATATATATATATATATATATATATATATATAATATTAACATATAGGTTGCAAACGTAGAAGTGGCATCAATGAGTGCCGAGGTCACGGCACTGACCAATGACCTTAATGAAGAACGGAAGTGGATTGAGAAGATCGAAGAAGACGAAGATCGTGTGAAATCTTCTCTCCGAAAGATTGAAGAAACTTGGGAAGAAATTAAAAAAATGGAGGTTGCTGAAAATCTTCAGCAAACTCTACAAGATCTCAAAGGTTCGGTACTACTACTACTACTACTACTACTACTACTACTACTACTACTAATACTAATACTACTATTACTACTACTACTGCTAATAATAATAATAATAATAATAATAATAATAATAATAATGATAATAATAATTTTAATAATAATGATTTTTTAATAAATTGTTAATATTCCATTGGTGAAGCAACTTTTTTTACGCTTTTCTATACTTTTTTCAAGTTTGAAATTTTTTTTTATTCCATTAATATATATTTTGCATTGTATTAATTTTTTTTAATGTTAATTCTATCTATTTTTATTATTATTTCTTTCCGAAGTTTTTTTTATATATTTTTTATATTTATTTTTAACGTACATGCATAGCAAAAGAACATTTTTCCAAGTGAACTCTACCCCTGTACACCCCGACCCGTGAATAGTCGATTCCTTTTTCATGTAAATCGCCAAAAAAAATGATAATTATTATTAATTATATTATAATTAATAATAATTTTTATAACAACAGATGAAAGTGAAAACCTAATACAGCAGAAGCGGTTTATAATTAACGGCCTTAAAAATTATTTATCCTCTTGCGATGAAGCCTTCAACAACGAAACTTTGAAGCACGCCCAACAAAGGACGCAAATTGTAGGGCGTACTACCGAGCACGTCATGGAATTGATAAAGGCCTACAGAACATCCATTGAAGAACTTCAGGTCGGCTCTTAATTTATTAATGCTCTACGATAAGTTCTGTATTTAAAAGTGGGATATCGTAAATTTATATCTTACATAGATTAAACAGAGACTAGGCACTGGGTGCTAGTTCAATTATATATATATATATATATATATATATATATATATATATATATATATATATATATATATATATATATATATATATATATATATATATATATATATATATATATATATATATATATAGCAAATAGGAATGTTTTCTAAAAAAAAAAATGGAAAATACCCCATATCTTAGAAATGGAAAAGTAGTCGACAATATCATCATCATCACGGGTCGGGGTACGGGGGGCAGAGCCCCCGTAGATATACCCTGGGTATAATACCCAGTTTAAGTTTTTTTAGCCCAAAAAATGGCTTAAAAAAATTTTTTTGAACATCTTACTTTGAACCACAGTAAAAATTTTGTGGATCCTCAAACTGCACCTTACACTAAAATATAGGGGCTACATGGAGTTTACTTAAATATAAAAATTAAAAATATATATATATATATATATATTATATATTTTTTTTATTATTTTTAATTTTTTTTCCAGAAAACATTCCTCCATTGATATATATATATATATATATATATATATATATATATTATATATATATTATATATATATATATATATATATATATAT
>SEYY01003426.1:25000-32500 GCA_009176605.1 Armadillidium nasatum
AAGCAAGAAGTGGAAAATGATTAAAGATGCCCTCGAGAAGTACTACGATGTTTTATCTAGTAGGTTCTTCTTATTTTAGTAAGTCTACTAACTTCTAGTTTTATCTAGTAGGTTCTTCTTATTTTAGTAAGTCTACTAACTTCTAGTTGTCTACCGTGGCTCAAAGGCTCAAACGGTAGAGTGATTGATTCACGTGCTTAAGGGCGCCAGTTCGATCCCACTTGGGGGTCATAGGTATATACTAGCTAGAAAAGTTCCTCTCGTCGAATAGGGCAATGCCCTAGAGATATGAACTTCTTATTAAAAAAAAAGATGGTTAAAAAAGAACATAAGAATATAAGTCCGCCATTCAACTCTTACTCAGGAATAACTTCTGAAATTTGCTGTCATTGGTGGAAGCCATTGCATGCGTTTTATTTCAGATGACACGTTACATTATTAATATTTTTCATTTTAAAAATGGGGATGGTAGCTTAATATCTTGTCTCTTTAAATCAAAGGGTTCCCTACTTATTTTTTTTACTTGTGGATCCCCTGACTTCTACCTTAACGATAGTACGTGGACACCCATATTTTTTTTTTTTAAAGTTTATAATTAATCCAATCCAAACTTCTGGTGTCCCCGGTTGGGAAACTGATATAAATGTATTACTTTTTTGTTCTTCTATATATAGGAGCGTATGGTATTCGCAGACTGTGTATCAATTATGCTAAAAGTGCGGGTTAATTATTCTTGAAACTGCAAAAAAAGATGTATTTGAATCATGAGAAAACATGTTTTGTTTTACAGCCCGTTCGTTGTGTTAATATTTTTATTATTTTAAGCTTCCTTTTTTATATTGGCGCTATACATAAAACGTCGACAGGGAAAATAGTCAACAGGTCAAAGGGCCAACACTTTTGAAAAAAATGTGTCGCCTATTTTTCTCAAGTTGTCGATTGTTTGACTACTACGAATTATTGTGTCGACGTTTTGGACTAGTAACAAAATTTTGATAATGGCGTGCCGGCCCTTTGACCTGTCGACGATTTGGGATATTCTCGCTTATATTGAAACGTATAATTGTGTAGTTGATTTGTAAAAAAAGTTTGGCTTCTTTGGGAGAGTTTGTAGTGACTTTGTTATTGAAACACAGGCTGTTGCCTTTTTTTTTAGCTGTTGTGTTTGATTGTTTCTTAAGTGTTCGTTCAATTGGCTCAACTATTTACTTAATTTTGTATGCGTACTTCAATCGTATTTTAATTAGATAAAAACAGTGTTATTTATTTATTTGGTATTTGTATACCTTTTATTTTATTATATATTTTGTGGTCCACAAATCTTCATTTTCTTACACAGTGTAAGGTTTACTCTAGCCTAGTCAATTTTTACATTTTCCTTAAACTTTCGACCGTCCCTTCTCTTCGAATTGAAATAATTTAAATGACATTTCTCAATATTTGCACTAAAACAATTAAAAGTTTTTACTTCTAATTTTTTTTGTAACTTTTCAGATCGTTTTCAACAAAGTGAAAGAGTGGAAAAACTAAGACAGGAAAACAAGGAACTCAAATATTTACTTCAGGGATTGGACATGCATATTTTGGAAGCTTAAAAAAATATACTTTGAAATAAGTAGCTCCACACTATTATTTTCTTGAAGCCACGCCTACGTTTTCTCGAAGACACGCCCACTGGGTGTTTTTTACAGAAAATTTTTTTTTTTTAAATTAGACCAGCGGTACAATAACGATAGTTTTGAATGAAACTCCACCTATATGTGTTCGTATTATAAAAAAAAAAAAAAAAAAAAAAAAAAAAAAATTAGATAAATAAATAAATTTGAAAAGAAACAAAACATTTTGTCGTGTTTTTTATTTTAAATTCAATTCATTAGTTTATATATATATATATATATATATATATATATATATATATATATATATATATATATATATATATATATATATATATATATATATATATATATATATATATATATATATATATCTTGAGCCCTCCTGACAAGGTTTCCTTTTGAACCGTCTTGGCGTAGTGGTTAGCGATCTGGCTTACCATCCAAGAGGTCAGGGGTTCGATTCCTCATATTAGCAGACTTTAAAATTTTATATATATATATATATATATATATATATATATATATATATATATATATATATATATATATATATATATATATATATATCGGTATCGGTATCGGTATCGGCATATCGGCATATTTTTCGATACTGTTATCGGTAATATATCGGTATCGATTTTTCATGTATCGGTATCGGTATCGGTATCGGTTTCAATTTTCGGTATATCGGTATCGGTATCGGTATATTATGGTATCGGTATCTATATCGGTATCGGTATCGGTATCGGTATTCGGTAAAAATTTGGTATCGCTCCATCCCTAAATATATATATATATATATATATTATATATATATATATATATATATATATTATATATATATATATATATATATATATATATATATATATATATATATATATATATATATATATATATATCATATATATCATAGTTCTGATGTTTCTCCGACGAACCTAGTCATATCAAGGGCTGAAATGCTCTTATTTGCTTTCCATGACAACATTTTCCCATCATTATGAAAATTTATGGTATCCATAGGGTATAGGGTATATATAAGTTGCCAGGGCTGAGACACTTCCTAAAGACATCTTTACAGGGTATCACAGTATTCATATCATTCAAGGGTACGAACCAATGCAACTCTAACATCACATCGCATTCTCATGTTAGAAATGTATCAACCATCCAAACACTGGTGAGCATCATGAGGTCTCCATGCGTGTGGATGTGTTTCACTTTCTCTGAACTCGCTCGTGATGACCTAAAGGGCAGTATTTTGTCTGCCAGGAGGGACGGGGCATATCCCTTCGTCAGTGAAGTCCGCTCTCAAAAAAAAAAAAAAAAAAACCTTTCCAAAATTTTTTACTTACGTTTCTATCCATGTCAAAAATCGGAATTCTCAAATTTCACGATTGTATTTAATATATATGCTACATTAGCAGCATTGATACTACACAAACTAATAATTTCATTCATTCATTAGCGAATGACACTAACATTAAATATTACTGGTTAAAATCTTTTTTAATTTACCTTTTTTAATTTTTAAGTTTAAAATATTAAAAGAGATTAAGAAAAGAAAATAAAATACCTAAATTTATTTTAATTTTAATATTAAAATAAATTTAGGTATTTTATTGGAAATATTTGGAAAAATTAATCAACGTCCAACGATATTTTTGGCCTAATTATTGAAATCTGCATCACTCGTTTACTTTTGAATTCTGGCTTTAGATATTTACTGTAAAAGGCGGGTGAGTAATATAAAATTAATTAATTTTAAAATTTCAATAATTTTTTTAAAAAAATTTTAATTACTATTTATTTATTTATTTTTTTGCAAGTTGTACTAGTAAGAACGTGACCGTTCCCCAACAACCCTTATTAATCACATTTCATTTAATTAAAAGAATAAAAAAAAAAAAAAAAAAAAAAAAAAAAAATTTTTTTTTTATTTTTTTATTTTTTATAAAAGTTCACATCTCACGATTGCCCTATTCGAGGAGAGGACCGGTCCTAGGATTCCCAAGAGGAATCGTCGCCCTCAAGTGAGTCAATCACACCGTTCGAACAGTAGACTGCAAAAAAAATATTTATAGTATTTTCTAGTATTTAAAACATAAATTATTCAAAAAAGTTTATGTAGTTAACTTGTTCCATAGAATTATGTAGTACTGTAGAGGTGAATAAAAAAAAAATGAACAAAAGATAATTAAAAGCTTTAGGTTGAAATGTGTCATGTCAGCATTCTCCAATCTAACACAAAATCTTTTTTTTTTTTTTTTTTTTTTTTAATAATTGATTTAATCACCAATTCACTTACATTTAATATTCTATTCAAATCTAACTTTATTATTTTTATAGAAATTAATTTTTTTTTTTAAAAAAAAAAAAAAAAAAAAAAAAAAAAAAAAAAAATAAAATATATATTTATTTTATTTTATTATTTATCTTAATAATAAAAAAATAAAAAAAATTTATATATAAAAATAAAATTAAATTGATATATATAAATATATATATATTATAAATATTTTACTTCTTTTAAAAAAATGTTAATTTGAATAACTTATTTAATTAAGTTAATTAACTAATTAATTAATAAAAATTAATTAATTAATTAATAAAAATCCACAACCCTGACCTTCTTCGTGCATATGCAATTAACAAATAAATTTATATACATTTTCTAACGTTTAAAAACATTCACATGTTTATATTTCCTAACCCTTTAGGTAATATCTACATTTGATATCTACATTTGATATCTACATTTGATATCTACATTTGACTTATCAAATGAACATTTATTATAGTTGAAAAAGATCTTCATATTTAACACCCATAAACACACAAATAAACATACAACGATTGAAACAACTTCAAATGTATACATATTATAATGCAAACTAATACAAATGCATACATAATGCAAATGCATACACAAATGCATACATATTATAAACATGATTAAAGTATGATTAAAGCAAAATAAACTTTGTATGGTATTTTATCTTTACAAACTCAAAAAAAAAAACCCGGCATTTTAGCTTCCTGAAACGCATTAATCCAACTCATCTACCATCAACACATATTCCCAACCCAGTATAAGTTAAACCCATGCTTTATAGAAGCTTAAAAATTTAACTATCACAAAAATTACTAAGATAGCAAATTTAGCTATGTTGAAGCTCAAGGATGCATGCAAACATATAGCTAATACCTTTATTTATTTATTTTGTTATTGAGAGTGGACCTCACCGACGATTGGATATGCTGTCCCTCCAGGCAGACAAAATACTGCCCTTCAGGTCATCACAAGCTCAGAGCGAGTGAAACACGTCCACATGCAATGAGAGCTCGTGATGCTTTCCAACTATTTTTGTTTGTTTTGTTTTGGAGAGCAGACCTCACTAACGAGTGGATATGCTGTCCCTCCAGGCAGACAAAATACTGCCCTTCAGGTCATCACAAGCTCAGAGCGAGTGAAACACGTCCACATGCAATGAGAGCTCGTGATGCTCTCCGGTATAACTGACTACAAGACTAATCTTATCGACTTGAATATAGAATTTTCACTTATGGTGTCTCAAAAAATAATGATGGGCTTCTTAGGCAACTATCACCCGTACGGAAGGTTTTTCCTTTTTATCTGTGATAATCCAAACTAACCTAAACCTAACCTAACCTTGCACTACTTTGTCTCTATTTCCTCATATATACATATATATATATATATATATATATATATATATATATATATATATATATATATATATATATATATATTATATATATATATATATATTATGAAACTTTTATTTTCTGAACCACCGCCTTTTTTTTTAAGTTTTATTAATAAGAGAGCTTAATTGTATTCAATGGATTTTTTATTTCTATTCCTATTTTTCACGTAAGAATTTTAATTTTTTTTTTAAATTTAAATTTTTTTTTTTTTTTTACTAATGGAAATATATAAAAAATAAAATTAAAAGTACAAAGGAAAAAATTAAAGGGGAACAAATGTAGTCTTCTGGCGTATGTGTGTATGTATGTATGTGTGTGCGTGTGTGTGTGTTGTGTGTGTGTGAGAGAGAGAGAGAGAGAGAGAGAGAGAGAGAGAGAGAGAGAGAGGAGAGAGAGAGAGAGAGGTTAAAATGTAATGATAATATGTATCTCAATATCCTAATTGAAAAGGATGATTAACTACATCAGTATTTGAAAACTATTGAACCTGTCGGCAATTGACATGGAAATTTTCATGATACAGTAAAGGATTATTTTATAACCCGAAAAATAATTATCTAAATTATCTAAAAAGAGGGAGGGACGAACACGACAATGGTGCATGATATATAGGTCAGTCTTCATTTTAGCATCCCTAAATATTTCAAAAACTACTGAACCTACGTCAAAAAGGAAAACATTTTTGGAATCCTTGTCGAAATTTAGGTAAGAAAAGTGTAAAATGTTTGAAAATAAATTTAAAAAAAAAAATGTTTTTGTACGACAAGTTATGATCTAACAAACTTAATTTTGGTGCTATTCCGAACATTTGTCTACAGGGGGGCTCTGCCCCTCGTACCCCCCGACCCGTGAGTGATGATGATATTGTCGACTACTTTTCCTGTCGATTTGGGATATTTCCCATTTTTTATTTTCGAAAAAATTGAAAAAAAAATGACATTGCCAGACGTACGATTCTCGCGAGCTATAAAAAGTAAAATTTACTTACGTATAAAATTATTATAAGAATTTATAATCCTTTTTTTACGCACGGTCAGTAGTTTTTCTAAATATTTGAGGATGCTAAAGTGAAGTTGGCCTAATATATATATATATATATATATATATATATATATATATATATTATATATATATATATATATATATATATATATATATGTATATTATATATATGTGTGTGTGTGTGTGTGTGTGTGTGTGTTTATAAACATTATAAAAGCGCTCAAATATCCCTCTTGTTTAACAAGTTTATTTTTTTAGTATAAATTTCAAAGAATTAATTAGAATTAATTATTATTTAAATTAAATGAAAATCTTTCCCCTCCCATTTTCTCATTTTTCCCCCATTTCCCCTCTAGTGCTGAGAGGAGTTCGTTTTCTTTGCATTTAAAACGTTGGAAAATCATGTTAATTAAATACATAAATAAAAATATACGAAAAACAAATAAAGCGTATTGCAACTCGAAATAGTTTCCAAATACTTCCATTTATTGTTATTATTTTTTTTTTAATTCCTTGCGAGGCAATATTTATTTTTAACTTTTGTATTTGTATGACTTTATTTATTTATTTATTTTTTAAAATTTATCTAATATAGTATTCGTTTCTTTTTCATTTATTTCTATGCAAATAAAGAAATGAAGTAAAATAAAAGCAGAGCGAAAATGTAAAATTAAAAGTTAGAATTGAAATTAAAAAAAAGAAGAAAAAAAGAAGGAAAAAAAAAAAACGAAAAAAAAAAAAAGTTTTGTTAATCAAGTGAAGCTCAAAAAGTGTGAAGACTGTTGTTGAAAACGGTTTTGAAATTTCGATATTTTAAATAACGGTATGATTATTATTATTATTATTATTATTATTATTATTATTATTATTATTATTATTATTATTATTATTATTATTATTATTATTATTATTATTATTATTATTATTATTATTATTAGAAGTTCTTCAGCTTTATTTTAACATTAGTTGAAATTTCGCTTAAATTTTCCAGATTTTTTCTTTTTATATTTCGTTCTTCCATTTGCTGACTGGTTTCGTCCGCCAACTTCGGACGTTATCAGAGCTTGATTTCTAGAAGATAAAGGATTAATTTTGAGATGTTAGCCCAAAAATTGATTAATATTATAAATTTTGAAAAATTATTAAT
>SEYY01003426.1:37500-40000 GCA_009176605.1 Armadillidium nasatum
AATAGACTTTAAGCTTGATAAATTAATGGACGATTGAAATCCTGTCAAAAAAATTAAAAAAATAAAGTTTAAAAACGTAAAAGATTAATTGACGGAAGATAAACAATATGATGAATTGATGAAGTGCAAAATAACACTTTTTAAACTTCACTTTTGTTTATAATTATAATAAAAGCTATTTTAATAGAATAAAAGGAATGAGATTAATTGATTTAAACATCTTTGTAAATAATCTATTCAAAAATGAGTATACGCACACACGAACATACGTATAAAAATGATTGTATGAATGCATGCATACGTTTGTTTATATAAATGCAAAGAAGTTATAGACATATCGAAACTTAACCAACACTCAAGGGTCAGGGGTTACAGGGCAGGGGTTGAGCCTCCTGTAGACAAATGTTCGTATGCCATACATTTGTAATCTTCGAATTTGTGGACCACATATTGTAGTAACACCAAACTACCTCATTTAAAATCTTTATTTTCTTAGCTTGTGCGGTGAGAGTTCCTGGTTTGATCCCCTTTGGGAATACAAGGGCCATGCCAATGAGGTGCAAGCTTTTATATTGGAAAAACAACTGAAATAAAAGTATTGTAATAAAATAATCACAAGGCAAAACAAAAATACTACTACTACTACTACTACTACTACTACTACTACTACTACTAATAATAATAATAATAATAAAAATAATAATTATAATATAATATTGTGACAGTCCAGTTCTCTAAAAAGAGGTTGCTTGTATTACATTCGCATACACATAATACATTCACATGTATTATTTTTTATTACTTTGTGTATTTCCTTTAGAAGAGAGAGAGAGAGAGAGAGAGAGAGAGAGAGAGAGAGAGAGAGAGAGAGAGAGAGAGAGAGAGAGAGAGAGAGAGAGAGAGAGAGAGAGAGAGAGAAGATGATCATGTTGTAGTATGTTAAGTTTTTTAAACAATGGTAGTAGTGTATGACTATAAAAATCTCTGCTACCACTGGAGCAGTGTTAGCAGTTTTTTTTGCATTGTTATGATTCGATGTGTGTTTGTTTTGGGTGTTGTTCCATATACAGAGAGACAGTAAATTTTGTGGGAGTGAATGTGTGCAAAATATATTTTTCGACAGTACATACAGTTTAATGGATTTTGCTAATTTTACAAGGATGTACAGTCGTCAACAGAAGTTCGTTCCTAGTAGGCTGGAAATAAATATTTATATAAAATGGAGATCATTTCATAAAAGCTCTATTTTGAATAAAAAGAAAATAAAAACATTCAGCGGGGCTTAATTGAACTGTGATTGGCTGAACCTGAAATAATCTCCATTTTATATAAATATTTATTTTCAGCTTAATATGAACGAACTTCTGTTGACGACTGTACATATACTTTGCGAGTTTATTACTTAGGTGTTTGTTTTTTAAATGTTAGTTTTTCATCTGTTATGATTCTCAGGATTTTTGCGCTACTGGTACTGGTTAGTTCAATATAGTTTAGTTTAATTTTAACATTATTTCCTACGTTTTTGTAACTTATTATAATGTAAGAGGTTTTTTGTATGTTTAATGACAGTTTGTTTGCGTCAATCAACCTAGTGATGTTTGTTAAAGTGCTTTCACCTTTTTTGGAGAGAGTTTATGCCTTTTTTTATCATTGACCAACATAGATATATCATCTGCGAACGAGACAGAGGAGTTGTGTGAGTTTATTAAGTCGTTTGTATATATTGAAAATAATAGTGGTGATAGTATGGGCCCCTGCGGAACACTAGATTTTATTTGTTGTGTGTTGGACACTATATCGCCCAAATTTACATATTCTTTTCTTTCTTTGAGGTAAGTTTTAAACCATTGTAAGTTTAAGCCTTCGAAACCCAGTTTATTTAATTTGGTTAATAGGATATATTATATCTGTTGTGTCAAACGCTTTGGTGAAATCTAGATACAACAGAACCGATACAGTATCAAAAATATGCCGATACTGCCGATGATACCGATACCGATCTTTATTTTAAAAGGATATTATATCTGTTGTGTCAAACGCTTTGGTGAAATCTAGCAACAGAAGGGCAGATGAGTCTTTATTTTCTATATTTTTATAGTTTTTCAGTCAGACAGATAAGCGAGACCGAAGTTGAACACCCTTTTCTGAAATCAAACTAGAAATCGCTAAGTAATGAGTTTGAGGTGAAATATTCGGTCAGTTGCTAAAATATTATTTTTCCGAATATTTCGCTAATCGTGTGTGTGATGGATATTGGTGTGTAGTTTTCAGGGAGTCAGGGGAGTCGCGATGGGAAAGTTTAAGGGTAGAAGGAAAGATACCTTAAAGGATTGAGGCATTGAATAAGTGAGTTATCGAGGTAGAGTTGATGTCTGCCACGAGCTTGTATTTTTGGCTTGAGACGCTCAAGATATCACATTTTTTTTAATTCTTTAGGCCTCCAATTATATTTTGAACATCTAATATTTTGAACATCCATATTTGCCGTTTACCGTGGCTC
>SEYY01003426.1:45000-47500 GCA_009176605.1 Armadillidium nasatum
CCCTAAGGTATCAAAATTATGGAGAAATTGTACCAAGGATTCTAAGAGTTGTATAGGACGCACTTTCGACAGAAAAATGCCCTAACGGTCTTTTCTGCAATTTCGTGTGATGTTGCAATCTCAGGGACCTTTCTGACCTTTTTTTGTCGGTTTACGGACCCCCACGGACCCAGTCCCCCCCGTTTCGAGTCAATTTCAGCCAAACTGAACCTCAGAAAAGGGCCAGGAAAGAGAGTGAGTTGAACGTAGCAATTCTGCAAGCTCAGAACCGATTTTGAGAGGTTCAAGGGGCCTCACAGGCTCCTCGAATTTGAGACCAGTTTCGAAGAATTGAACCTTCCAAAACGGTGTCAGGAAAGAGCGTGAGGTTGGTTTGAGCGGAGTGATTTGCAATTGCAAATCAAAATCCCGTTGGGACATTTTTCTATCGAAAGTGCGTCCTATACTACTACTGAGATTCCCATAAGATGACTGATTACTGCTGGCGCTTGAAAAGAGACTTGCCATCAACAAGCAAATACGCTAAAAATTCTTCTAATAGAAAATTTAATTTATTGCTAAATCTCAATCATTATTACGTAAACTTAAACTGTAGTTTAAACTGTCCTGTCTGTATTCATAAGACTTGAAAAAAAAATTTAATTAACATGACTTACTTTTTTTTTTGTGCCCTAAATTGAAAAAAAAAAAAAAAAATTTAAAAATTTCTCAAAGGTTATTAACAAGAATCAGGACTTGATAGAACCAAACGAAGTTGAAATTCGTATTCAGCGTACTCAGATTCACTAGAATCATTGTATCATATATCGTACAATAAAATGGGAAACAAATACCGTAAAATTTTTTTTATATACAAAAAGTTCACATCTCACTCGAATTGCCCTATTCTAGAAGAGGAACTTTTCTAGGTATTATAACTAGGATCCCCAAATGGATTCGAACCGGTGCCCTCAAGAACGTGAGTCAATCACTCAACCGTTTGAGCCACTGTAGACGACAAGTCGAGAACCCAACCCTGAAACCGTTGATAGCGTGGCATATTGGTAATATTTTAAATTTATTTTATCTACTCATAATTCTCAGTAAAGCTGCACCACAAAAATTGTCCTAACGAATCGTTGGGACAAATGGCAAAAATGTCTCAGTAAAATTTTCAAAAGAGAAAAGACATGTAGGAAAAGGAAGGTCATTTCACCGATTTATTTTCTAATAAGTAAATAACTATAAAAATTTGTTGTGACATTTTTGCCACTTGTCCCAACGATCCGTTAGGACAATTTTCGCAGTGTATTGATGAAGCTTAAATGTAGAATGTACATCCTGGAATATTTTTTACAGAAAGTGTTTTGAGATAACTACTGTATTTTTCATATATTAAAACTGTCTGGCAACTCTTGTTGCAATTATTGTCATTGTTTAATGATTGAGAAAGTTTTCGGACAGATTCTATAGTAATTACATTTCTTGTTAGGAAATAGGAAAGTCAACGAGATTGCCAGATACTTCTTTATTTCGGAAATGTCATTCAAATTCTTTATTCGATAACTTATTTATACATATAGATACTTGTCGTTTTACCATCCAACAAAATTAATCTAACCTAGCTGTAGGGAAATCTATTTGATAGTTTTAATTTATAAAATTTCAACAACTAAAGGAATACAATTACGCAGACAAATTCCTCTTGAAAATTGTATAAGAACACCATATTTGAAAAGGGAAATCGTTTGGACTGTCAAACGTACATGACCCTACATCTAAAACTATGAATAGAAATATTTCAAATGAAAGGATTTTTATAGATTAACACGTCAATTAAATAGGACAGGGTTTCTCAGAGTGGGGCTCGCGAGTTAGGTCTTGTACTCCTGGGGTATGGCGAGAAATTTTGAAATTTTCTTTTGCATTTTTTCGAATTTTTTTTTTTTTTTTTTGTTATATTAATTGGAAAAGGGGGAGTGAAATAAATAACTTGATAATAAGGGGTCGCGATGAAAAAAAAAGGTTTGAGAAGTTTTGGATAAAGGCAACTCATAATGTCTATTAAAATTTTCTTTTTAATTAAATAGTTTACGTTAAAATTACTGCTATAAAAATACGTTTTCTTTCATTTAAGAAATAATAAAGAAAACGAAATTATATCGGCAACTATTTTAAATTATCATTTGTTTATTTCTTGTTGCATGTAAAATGGATTTTTTTTTTATAATTTTTTTTTTATTTTCATTTTTTTTTTTATCTTTTTCAAATTATTAAAATTTAAACAAATATTTGTTTTCACGATAATAAACTTCCTTCTGTAAATATATAGAATCTATCTATCTATATGTTTTTTAAATTTTTAATTAAAAAAAGGGTAAATATGAACTCAGATAGCACGATGATAATAATAATAATAATAATAATAATAATAATAATAATAATAATAATAATAATAATAATAATAATAATAATAATAATGATGATGATGATGATGATGATGATGATGATGATGATGATG
>SEYY01003426.1:67500-72500 GCA_009176605.1 Armadillidium nasatum
TAGTAAACTACTGTGACTGCAACTGTTGTAACTACTGCTACTACTACCACTACTACTACTACTACTACTGTTAACTCAAATATTAACAATGGTACTGCTGGTGCTAATAATAGTAATAAAAATGATAATAATAATAAAAATAAAAATAATAATAATAATTAATAATAATAATAATAATAATAATAATAATAATAATAATAATAATAATAATAATAATAATAAGAAGAAGAAGAAGAAGAAGAAGAAGAAGAAGAATGCATTTCTCCCTGATTCTCTCTAATTCTCCCTGATTCATCCTGATTCTCCCTTGCATGTGTTGCTAACCAACCTTTGCAAAAGTGAAATTAACATTTAAAAATCAGAAGACTTGGTATTGACTACAGCTGAATTAATTAAGGAAGTTTTAAGTCAAAACTTTAGTTGTCAAATCTGTCTATTTTCTTTCATTCTTTTTGAACTAATCCGGTTTAAATTTGAATAAATTTAAATAGAAAATTATGTTCTTAATTCTAACTTAAAAAACAGTATCAGGAATTTAGTATTAACGTCGATCAATGTATAAATATGTGTATACATTCATGCATTCATATACATATTGATACCTACATATCTATTTGCATATGATATAAATACATAAATTCATTAACTTCGTTAAGAATAGAATTTTGTGAGTGGGAAAATGAAATCTCAACATTTCTCTATATTTTTTTCCTTTTTTTATGCCAGTAGTGAATAAGTCTTGGCATGATATCCATCAGAGAAAGGAAATATTCTTAGCACATTAAGGCCAATAGATGATAAATCTAGACATGATTTCCATCAGTGAAGGTAAGAAATCATAACACATTAAGTTTTAACATGGTTTCCATCATAGAAGGGAAAGGATTAAAACACATTTCAATTCTAATTTGGCATAATCCGATAGACGTGTTGGTATGAATGTGAAAGGAAATTATGAAAATGTTAGATGAAAGAGTGTTACATATTTTACCACTTGTACTACTGTCCAAGTGTGGTCAGAGAGAGTGACCAGAAAAAGAATGATACTATGTGAAAATACGTACCACGCGAGTTGGATTTTACGGAGGATGTATACTACTATATATTTCAGAGGAGAAATGTTTGTCCTCATGGCATATGTCCAAGATAAGAAGAAGGACGTAACATTTCGAAAATTTGAAAAAGATTAAAGAGATTCATTAAGAGTGAGAGAATACATGAGGTAAAAAGATCTAGACTCCACCCTTTCAAGAAGAGTTGTATGATTGAAATCCGCTTTTTTTTCCTTTAAATTCTAACCTCATGCTCTATTCTAAAAAGGGGTATGGGGGATCCGATTGAAGGATCGTACCAACTCATTTAAACACGTGAGACAATAGCTCTACCATTATACTACTATTGCATCTATGATGAAAATTCAAAATATGGAGAAATTACACTTTTATTCAGAGAAAGTATCTGAAAGAGCGGAAGAACTTTAAAAGATTCCTAGTTAACCTCTTATGTAATTGATTAGTATTTATCTATTTTCGAGTAGTGCTTCGAAAAGAATTTTATGACTGTGTCAACTATTAATTCGAATAAAGGTGCTCCAAGAACATCGACTTAACATTCACTCTTTGACTCATGCAGAAGACATGTCATAAAGAATTGTCATCAATAGCAAAGGATTAAGTTTCATGAGAAAGTTTTGGTATGATTTCTAGACATTACGTTTCTAGATACATGGGCATAATAAAATTCAAAGAGATTAAGAGGTAAATCCTTCTTATTAATCTGGATGTTGTTCAAACAAGTAGAAATAAAATAAAAAACATAAAGTAAATGAAAATTAGATGTTACCATCTGAAATGGAGAAAGAAGAGAAAATTTCCTTAAGAGGAGTTTGTGAAGAAGAGGGGATTTTAAGTGTAAAAAAAAATCAGATTTTAAGACGAAAAAAATAGTCAAAATTATTAAACTTTAAGTAAATTGGTGTGAGGTTTAAAATCTGTCAAAATCTATTCTTTTAATTCAAAATTAAATCATTCACATCAACACCGCAAGAATTAGGTCTACACGACTTAAAATCTACACTGTAGAGGTTGAATTTTCATTGCGCACATCCAGAGAAGAGGGTTTCTTTAAAAAACCTTCCTTGAAAAGGACTCTGCCCATGAGCGGTGGTGATGTGTAAAAAAAAAAAAAAAAAAAAAAAAAGTCGAACTCGTTAAAAAACCACCACTGATCTAAAACATAAACGGAGGCTGCTGATTTATAGCGTCATTAAAGGAATTCAGAGATAGAGTTTAAGGAACGAATTAAAGTTATCGAAACGGAGTTTTAAGAAATCAAAAGTAGAGTTACGGAAATAAGGAAAGTTATCGAAACGAAATGTCTAAATATCAAAATACGGAAAGAAAGAAAGCTATCGAAACGGAATCTCTAGAAATTAAAGATAGAGTTGCGGAAAGTAAGAGAGTTATCGAAACAGAATGTCTATAAATCAAAGATAGATTTACTGAGAGAAGGAAAGATATTGAAAAGGAATATTAAGAAATCAAAGCCTTTTTTAAAACTCTTCAGAATGTTTTTGGAATGTTCAGTGAAAATGCAAAACATCCTCCGAAATAACGAAGAACATACTGTATGATTTCTTTTTTTAAACACCGGTTGAACGAACATTCTTCTATCAGGAAGGAGTTCAGTTGAGTCAAAGATTGGGAGTTTTGGTCAGGAAAAAAAAAAAAAAAATTATGGAATGAACGCCTCCACACAAAAGAGAAATTAATCTCCATTTTGCATTCTGGCCACTCCGAGAGACACTTCCCACAATCAGATAATTATTTAAAAAAAGTTCAAAGATCAAAAATCTTATTAGCTTTCAGAATTGATATGTTAAAAAAGTCCTTTAGAATAATAATTAATGATAATAATAATAATAATAATAATAATAATAATAATAATAATAATAATAATAATAATAATAATAATAATAATAATAATAATAATGAAAGTTATAATAAAAGTAATAATAAAAGTAATAATAATGATAATAATAATAATAATAATAATAATAATAATAATAATAATAATAATAATAATAATAATAATAATTTCATTCTCATCTCCACAGCTTACATTAAAATTCCATTACCTGAAAGAAAGTAAACAAGAGAGAGAGAGAAAAAAAAATCGCTGAAGATTTTCAAGCGAAAAAATTCCAATTGAAATTGCATTATAAATTCCATTATAAAAATTGGAACTTAGTTCACTGAAAAATGGAACTTGGTTCCTTGAAAAATGGAACTTGGTGTTTTGAAAAATAGAACTTAGTTCCTTGAAAATGGAACTTGGTTCCTTGAAAATTGGAACTTGGTTCCTTGAATAATGGAACTTGGTTCCTGGAAAAATGGAACTCGGTTCAATGAAAAATGGAACTTGTTTCCTTTGAAAAATGGAACCCGGCTACTTGAAAAATGGAAATTTGTTCCTTATTGCGAAAGAACAGGAATTAATTATAATTATTTTTGTTGCTAATAATAAGAAACTATTATTATTAATTGAATTATTGGACTTAGATTATGCTAATGAGAAATTAAATATTAATGTCAATCTTTAGGATATATATATATATATATATATATATATATATATATATATATATATATATATATATATATATATATATATATATATATATATATATATATTTATATATATATATATATATATATATATATGTATATATATATATATATATATATATATATATATATATATATATATATATATATATATATATATATATTATAATTATATATATATAATATATATATATATATATATATATATATATATATATATATATATATATATATATATATATATATATATATATATATATATATATATATATATATATATATATATATATAATATATATATATATATATATATATATATATATATATATATATATATATATATATATATATATATCCAATTAAAACAATCTTTACATTGTTTATAAACCTAAACAATCAATCATTCATTCTTTTCAATTTCTGTAAAAAAAAAAAAAAAAAAAAAAAAAAAGTAGCTCAATCAATCGGAAAATTCTTAATTGGGCTATTTTTTCCGCTACTTTTTTTAAATACATTTTTTAATACATGAGATTCTCTTTTAAAGTTTTTTATTTATTTATTTTTTTTTTAATTAATGAATTTTTTCCATTCTTTTCTAAAGAAATGTATTGGATTGTATTTAATTGTTAATATATAGATATATATATATATATATATATATATATATATATATATATATATATATATATATATATATATATATATATATATATATATATATATATATATATATATATATATATATATATATATATATATATATATATATATATATATATATATATATATATTTTTTCGTTTGCGATTTTTTTTGGGCGTATTTGTTTATTTTGCAATACGTGTCAATTTTTTAATAGCCAACTTTTATTTTTATTTTGCGCATTTTTTGTCGCAATAAACTAATTTTAATATATATATTTAACAATAGGCCTATTTGCTGGTAGTTAGGCCAACATTTACCCTTCAAGTTAAGGTTAGGTTAAGTCGAACTAGTTTGTTAATAAAAAAAAAATGAAGGGAAAAGACATGAACCATATATGAGATTTGTAAAATATATTCTTGCCAAATTACTACATTTCAGGATTTTTCGCTACTTTTTTCGATTTTTAAAACTCGATAACTTATTTCCCTTTCGTTTCTTGGCTTTTTAAATATTTTTTTTTCGTTTTTTTTTTTTTTTTTTGGGGGGGGGGGCCACGTTCTATAAATCGACTGGGGTAGATATAATTTAAAAGATACGAAATCTGTGAATCATTTTAGAAAAATTTAACGCGTAATCCATTTATTTTTGCTTTCTAAAAATAAAGAAACTTTTTTTCCTTTTTATAAAAGTTTTAGCAAAATTGGCAACCCTGATTCTTTTATTCTGGAATG
>SEYY01003427.1:0-2500 GCA_009176605.1 Armadillidium nasatum
TTTTGAAGTCTGTGTGTTTGAGAAGAGCATTTGCGTGAATTATTTTAGGAAAGTTGAGTTCTTTTTGATGTATGTGTGCTTGAGAAGATTGTTTGTGTGACTTATTTTAGGGAAGTTGAGTTCTTTTTGATGTCTGTGTGCCTGAGAAGATTGTTTGTGTGACTTATTTTAGGGAAGTTGAGATCTTTTGATGTCTGTGTGCCTGAGAAGGTTGTTTGTGTGAAATGTAATGCTGAAGTTAAGTGAGATTTGAGTGCTGTGTGTATGAGAATGTTGTTTTCTGTGGAATGTATTGCTGAAGTTAAGTGAGATTTGCGTATTATGTGGCCAAGAAAGTGTGTTTTGTGGCCTGCGATGGTGAAGATAAGTGAATTTTGATGCCTATGTGATTGAGAAGGGTAGTTGTGTGACTTGTTTTAGTGAAATTGGGTGATTTTGATGTATGTGTGCTTGAGAAGGATGCTTGTGTGGTCTGTTTAGTGAAATTGAATGGTTTTTATGTACTTGAGTTTGTTGGCTTGTGATCAGTGATGGTGAAAATTAATTGAATCTTGGGCTTTGATTATTTGAGTTTGGCTTTTGTGACTTGTATTGATGAAAAATAAATGTTTTTGTGTGGGTGAGTGCTTGTGTGTGTGTGTGTGTGTTTATGTGTTTTTGTGTGACTAAGGATGATGTAATGTGCTTTGTGCAGATGAAATTGAGTGGATTTGCTGTCTAAGTGTCTGGGAAATGGTGATTCTGTGGCTTGTATTAGTGAAACTGGGTGCTTTTGTTGTCTATGTGATTGGGAAATGGTGCTTCTGTGGATTGTATTAGTGAAGCTGAGTGCTTTCGCTAACTATGTGATTGGGAAACGGTGTTTCTGTGGTTTATATTAATGAAGTTGAGTGATTTTATGTAATTGAGCTTGTTGTTATGTGATCTGTGATGGGGAAATTAATTGAATCTTGGATTTTGCCTACTTGAGTTTGGTCTTTTTTGTGATTTGTGATGTTAAAATAAATGTTTTTTGTGGAAGGAGTGCTTGGATATGATGCTTTTATGCGGAATGAGCTGTTGAATTATGTGGATTTTGTGTGATATGTGTTTGAAGTTTGATGATAATGTGAAATACCTTGCTGGAATTGTGTATTGATGTTGAGAATTATGTATCTGAGCTTGGTGATTTGTGATTGGTACCCCTGAAATAATGTTTTGTGGTAGGTACTTGTGAAAAATTTGTTTGAATTTTGTGGATTGGGTGTATGAGAATGATGTATCTGTGACCTGTATGATTGGGAAGTGTGTTTGTGCGGACTGATTTAACGGAATTGACTGGCTTTTGTGATCTATGTGACTGAGAAATGTTGCTTTCTGTGACTTGTATTGATGAAATTGAGTGAATTTTGTTGTTTATGTGTTTGGGTGGGGTATTTGTGTGATTTGAGTTAGTGAAATTGTGTGATTTTGAAGTCTGTGTGTTTGAGAAGAGCATTTGCGTGAATTATTTTAGGAAAGTCGAGTTCTTTTTGATGTCTGTGTGCTTGAGAAGATTGTTTGTGTGACTTATTTTAGGGAAGTTGAGTTCTTTTTGATGTCTGTGTGCTTAGAAAGATTGTTAGTGTGGAATGTATTGCTGAAGTTAAGTGAGATTTGAGTGCTGTGTGCATGAGAAAATATGTTTTGTGGAATGTATCGGAAAAAAGTTAAGTGATTTTGTGGTTCGTGTGCTTGAGAATGTTGTTTTCTGTGAAATGTATTGCTGAAGTTAAGTGAGATTTGCGTATTATGTGGCCAAGAAAGTGTGTTTTGTGGCCTTCGGTGGTGAAGATAAGTGAATTTTGATGCCTATGTGATTGAGAAGGATAATTGTGTGACTTGTTTTAGTGAAATTGGGTGATTTTGATGTATGTGTGCTTGAGAAGATTGCTTGTGTGGCTTGGTATAGTGAATTTGAATGGTTTTTATGTACTTGAGTTTGTTTGTTATACTATGTCTGTGCATAGTTGTGTTTATGTGCCTGCGATTGTTGATCTGAAAATGCTGCTTTTGTTATTTGTGCTGATGAGACTGAGTGAGTTGTTGATTAATCAGTTGGGGATAATGTTATTGTGCTTTGAATCTGTTGTAATGAGGTTCTTGAGTACGATGCTGAGAGTTTTTTGAACTTTGCATCTTAGACTTTGTTGAATTTGTGTCTTGTAACACTGGACAAGTGTGATTTGTGGTTATGTGTTTGAGCTTACGGTTTTGTGAGACGAGTTTGTGTATTTAAGTTTGTCATTTTTTTTTATTGTATTGATGAAGATTAGTGTTTTTGAGATTTGTGTGTTTAAGTCTGTCATTTTTGTGCATTGTGATGATGAGAAAATTGAATGAGATTGGTGTTTTTGTATGATGTGCCTTTGAAATTGTTGCTTATGTAAGATGTGATGATGAAATTAGGTGATACATGCAGTTTGTGTGTTTGAGATAAGTGTTTTATGTAAATTATGTCTTTCAATTGATGTTTTTGTGC
>SEYY01003427.1:7500-35000 GCA_009176605.1 Armadillidium nasatum
ATATATATATATATATATATATATATATATATATATATATATATATATATATATATATATTACTCATTTTCCATTTAACCTTTTTATGTTTCTCTGATAATTTGCATATAAACCATAAAAAGTAGTTTAAAAATTTGCTAAAAATTTTATTGATACTGTTTGCTTGTTGTAAGACAAAAAATTGATACAAGTTGATATATATATAGGTATGAAATTTATTATGAAAATTAATACTTGGATATAGATTGTAATTAATAAATTACCACCACTACCACATCCTTTTTTTTTTTAAATATACTACAGAATAAAATTTTGAAATGTTAAATCAAATTAATGCAAAAATAAAATTCTCAGATTTAAGTATGTATATTTTTAAACAATATAAAACATTTCTCGTAGTAATCAGTATTACTTCTGTTTATACAGTATAACTTATATTTTTTTAAAACCAGTATACTTCTAGACATCTTGAAGTAACTGATGAAATATATTTAAATATCAGTGAACTATCAACATTGAAATTACCTAGTATAAATTGTAATATTGTAGTTGTATGGTAAAGATCTTCGGTTCGATTTCTAAAGAGAAATTGAGAAGTTCCTCTCCTCAATAAGGAGTAAAAGCCTAAAAGTGTGAACATTTCAATAAAGAATAATGGCTTAATTTGCTTTACAAAGGTCTCATATTTGTACTTCCCTTGTAAAACTTTATCCTCTTGTTTTGATTTAATCCTTAACATTCAAATAATTGATGATTTCAGTTAACTCCTTCTGAATTAGAGTCAAACTTAGTGATATTTTTGTTTGAAGAAAACTTGATTAGGAGCAGAAGTGAAATAAAATTAGTTGTCATAAATTTTGAATTTAACATTATCTTGAGTCACATTTTATATCATTTCAGTAGCTAAAATAGAGAAAGTGAGTTATATAGTAATTAAATGCAAAATGGGTACCATTTATTATTCTATATATTTATTATTTTTATTTATTTTTTATCAGAGAAAAGAATGTTAATATTACCCAACATTAAATTTATTACTATATTTTACAAAAAATTAATTCCATGCCATGATATCAGCACATCTTTGTCTTTGAATTTCCTCTAATACATAAAACAAATGAATGAGAAGTTTGACATTCAATAGAAATGTACTTAGTACTTTCAATGTATTTCAGGTGGACCAGTTGTTGAAATTCAGGGAGATGAAATGACACGTGTGTTATGGGATTTGATCAAAGAAAAACTAATTCTTCCATTTTTGAATATTGAGCTTCATACTTATGATTTGGGAATAGAAAACAGAGATGCTACAAATGATCAAGTCACAGTTGATTGTGCTCATGCTATAAAGAAGTATAATGTTGGAATTAAATGTGCAACTATTACTCCAGATGAAAAGAGAGTTGAAGGTATACTTTAAGGAAATATAATTATACTTGGACTTGTTATTAGTTACACTTTAAAATGGGTTTTTGAATATCTTTCAATATATTATGTTGTCTTTTTATTAATAGTTTAAAATATGTGATCTTTTTATATTTTAAAAATAGGTTTACTAACTATCCTACATTATATTAAGTTGCCAAAAATACTGTACAGTATATATGTATATCATTATTTCTCACCAGTTTAATTATCACAGTTCATTATGACAGTCAGCTTAGTTATGTAAATTTATCCTGTTTCATTGAATAAGAAATTTAAGTTCCTTTTGATATCTGTATAACCAAAAACATGAAATTTGTGTATTTAGTCCCTGAATGCTATTCATATTGATTGATTGAATATCGACAGGAACTCCCAACTTTGGTGAATTCCATGGAAACCTCTGACTGTTTTCACAAGAGGAGATTTAAAAAAAAAAAAAAAATTAATTGGTTTGTATCATCAGATTTACACCTATATATTTGTTGCATTTCAGAATTTAATTTAAAGCAAATGTGGAAATCTCCAAATGGTACAATAAGAAACATTTTGGGTGGGACAGTTTTCAGAGAAGCAATTATTTGTAAGAATATTCCAAGGCTGGTTCCAGGATGGAAGAAGCCCATTGTGATAGGAAGACATGCTCATGCCGATCAGGTATGAAGGATATCTTTATTATTTGATCAATTTATTACTATTATTTTAAAGGATTATTTTTACTTAGTGTATAAATCAGATATATTTGTTTGTGGATTAGAAGCTTATATATATATATATATATATATATATATATATATATATATATATATATATATATATATATATATATATATATATATATATATATATATATATATATATATATTATATATATATATATATATATATATATATATATATATATATATATATATATATATATATATATATATATATATATATATATATATATATATATATATATATATATATATATATATATATATATTTAAATATTTTATTTTAAGTAATTAAATTTTTTTTTTTAAATATAATAATAATAATAATAATAATAATAAAAAAAATTTTAAAAAAAAAAAAAAAAAAAAAATTTATAATATATATATATATATATTTATATATATATATATATATATATATATATATATATATATATATATATATATATTATATATATATATATATATATATATATATATATATATATATATATATATATATATATAAACATCCTTGGCCTTCACATAAACAAAAAAATGTCTTGGAAACCTCATATCACAATGGTTGCTAGGGCGGCCTCAAAGAAGCTTGGAGTTCTGTTTAGACTGCGAGAATTTTTTTCATTCCTCGCAGTTGCTCCAATTATACAAGGGTCTCATCCGCCCTTGTATGGAGTACTGCTCTCATATCTGGGGTGGCTCAGGTTTCACCCGTCTTTTGGATAGGGTTGAGTCAAAGTCTAAGAGACTTATAAACTGTCCCGCTCTTTCTAATTCTCTTGATTCTTTATCTTTGCGACGTGATGTTGGTGCCTTGTCTCTTTTCTATAGGTACTACAGCGGCAAATGTTCGAGTGAACTATCCACCCGTGTACCTCCACCTTTACAGCGTCCTCGCAGCACAAGGGGTGCAATGTCCGCGCATCAATTTTGCGTGGACATAGGCAACTCCAGGCTTGTCCACTGTGGTGCCTCTTTCTTTCCTGCCACCTCTGTTTTGTGGAACTCCCTTCCATCTTCCGTATTTCCCTCCTCATTTAATCTCAATTTCTTTAAAGCCCGCGTCTGCGCTCACCTAAGAAATTTGCGTTAGGTGGGTACTGTGGGGTGGTTTTTATTTTCTGGATTTTGTGCTCTTTTACCTTTATTTTTACTCTTTTAACACCCCCTCCTTGAATAGGGCTTTGCCCATGAGTGGTGGTAATGTGTAAAAAAAAAAAAATATATATATATATATATATATATATATATATATATATATATATATATATATATATATATATATATATATATATATATATATATATATATATATATATATATATATATATATATATATATATATATATATATAAAAAAATATTTTATTTTTTTTTTAATTTTTTTTAATTTTTTATTTTTTTTTATTATTATTATTATTATTATTATTATTATTATTATATTATTATTATTATTATTATTATTTAAATGAAAATAATTTTGGAAACTAAAATAAAATGTTTCAAATTAAAATATATTATTATAATATATATATATATATATATATATATATATATATATATATATATATATATATATATATATATATATATATATATATATATATATATATATATATAATATAAATTAGCATTTTACATTTTTCAGTACAAAGCCACAGATTTTCTGGTTCCTGGTGAAGGCAAACTGGAAATTAGTTTCTACCCTTCAAGTGGTGGAGAACCTATTAAACATGTTGTCCATGAATTTAAAGGTTCAGGTGTTGCTTTAGGAATGTTTAATACTGATGCTTCAATCCGGTAAGTTTTTTCATTGTAAACAATTGACTCTCTACTTTTTATTACTTATATAATAAACTCATGATTATGAGGTCGTAAATAAATTTCAGAATTTTTAATTTTTAATTTTTTTTCTTCTTTTAACTGAATTTTCTCTTAAGTGTTCTATCACCGTAATAATAATATGAAAATTAACTATTAAATTACACATGTAACATTTTCTCAATATATATATATATATATATATATATATATATATATATATATATATATATATATATATATATATATATATATATATATATATATATATATATATATATATATATATATATATATATATATGAGAGAGAGAAAGATTTCACGTTTACATAATCTGCAAAATGTGATGTTTTTATGTGTATTTATATCATGTGTATTATTTTTTTTCTTATCAAACATTTTCGTCATTGGACTTTGGCATTTGCCTCCATTTTCTGTAATGTATTTTTTTTCAGTTACACATCAGTCTACCGTATCTGTGATGTAATATATATATGTTTGTGTTTAATGGATAAGCAAACACATTTTGATACTGACGTTTTTGAATTGACATTTCTTATCACTTACCATCAATTATATCATATACTTATCAACAATATTCCCGTAGTAGTGTATTTAGAATATTAGACCACCTCCCTCTATATAATACACAATTGAATGATTTTTTACACATTTATCTTATCTTCATGCCTGTACGTACACAACACAGTTGAAACATTCATACACTCATTATCTACAAATATTTTTTTTTATCTTTTGTGTGCGAGTTTAAGTAAATTGTAACAAATTAACTAACCTTGAAATTTGACAAATTTTACACATTGCTCACAAATTTAGTACACACACACACACTATTTTATATATATATATATATATATATATATATATATATATATATATATATATATATATATATATATATATATATATATATATATATATATATATATATATATATATATATTATATATAATATATAAATATAATATAAATAGGCAGTTTTTAAAATTACATAATTCTTTTAAAAAAAAATTTTTTAATTAGTGAAAATACACTAGGTCTAACCAAACATGGCTCTAATGTGGTACAATGTTGCCAGTGGGATAAGAAAAATTCAGAGTAAAAAATATATATATATATATATATATATATATATATATATATATATATATATATATATATATATATATATATATATATATATATATATATATATATATATATATATATATATATATATATATATATATATATATATATATATATATATATCTATATATATATATTATCCTCGGCAGGAAGGACTCATGTTAAATAATAATGTGGAGCTACAGGGAAAAATTTCACAAATAATATTTACTCTTTGGCATGCATAGCTACATTGAAATTATACAGGGTGCTCAAAAACATCAACCGGAATAGTTTTAAACATCTTGCGAGTGAAAGATTTTTGAGAAGTGTTTGTGTTTTGTTACTATTTATATATATATATATATATATATATATATATATATATATATATATATATATATTATATATATATATATATATATTATTTTTTTTTTTTTTTTTTTTTTTTAAATACTTTTTTATTATTAAGCTTTTATAAGTATTTTGATTAGAAGTAAAATAATTATGCTGAATTATTTTAATAAATTTTTATTTTTTTTTATTCAGAGACTTTGCTCATGCCTCATTCAAATATGCCTTAGATAGACAATTGCCTTTGTATATGTCAACAAAAAATACAATACTCAAGAAATATGATGGAAGATTTAAAGATATTTTCCAAGAAATTTATGATAAGTAAGGAATTTTATTTGTTTTAATTGCAGTAACTGAAATTATATTTTTAAAAAATTTTTGTATTTAATTTTGATTGTAATAGACTGTGATGATTATATTTATTTTTTTTTATAGTAATTTTGCAACCATTTACTATTATAAAAAACGAGACAAGGAATAAAAATACTTTTGAAACTCGAGAAGAGATATATATTTCTCATGGAAAGAAAATATCTTGTTTAATTTTCATTGTCTTGGTATTTTGCTTTACTTATTCCATTACAATTTATTTATGTTTAATGGAACCTGAAGAAGATGCTTGAGCATCGAAAGTACTGCAGCATTTTTTTAATACATTAATATTTTTATTGAATTAAGCAGTTTGTGCATCTTTATTTATTAATTATATATTTTATTTTTATTTCTTCAGTGAATATAAGAGCGCCTTTGAAAAGTTAAACGTTTGGTATGAACATAGACTCATTGATGATATGGTTGCTTATGCCATGAAGAGTGAAGGGGGATTTGTGTGGGCTTGCAAAAATTATGATGGTGATGTCCAGTCGGACTCCATTGCACAAGGATATGGTATGTTTTATGATGAACATTTATAATTTGTAACTTTTTTTTATATTGTCAGAGAGAGAAGAGAAAAGACCTGAATTGAGAGAGAAATTGAAAAAAAAAGAAAATAAAAAAAAAATAACGAAAATTTTTTAATTTAATGGGGAGAATGCGGGTTTAAGACTTATGTATTAGCAATTTTTGTTTCTTGAAATTCGTCTAAAGTTTTAGAAATAGAAAAATGATTTTTAAATATTTGTATTTACATAAACTAAAAATCAATTGAGGATTAAATTAAAATTAAAGAACATTACTTAAAAAGTTTTTGTTCCTCCTCAGATTTATAGAACTATTTATTTCTTTGCAATTTCTGATAATCCCAACAAAAATTGGGTAGACATTCATGCAAAAGTGTAGCCATTGTACGGCATTATAAAAAAAACAATTAATGAAGAAACTTATTTCACTACTAATAGCGTTTACTCGTTTGTTACAGGGTCTCTTGGAATGATGACGTCAGTATTGATTTGCCCAGATGGTAAAACAGTTGAATCGGAAGCAGCTCACGGAACTGTTACAAGACATTATCGAATGCATCAACAGGGAAAAGAAACGTCAACAAATCCAATTGGTATATATATATATATATATATATATATATATATATATATATATATATATATATATATATATATATATATATATATATATATATATATATATATATATATATATATATATATATATATATTGTCCTTTTAGCTCTATCTCAGGATAATAAAACTTTTTTTAGAAGTTAAAGTTTTTAGATCAAAATTTTAAACCATTAGAAATATTGTAGTAAAGAATTTTTTTCCCCCTTGTGAATCCTTATAAATGGATTCTAATTAATATTTTCAAAAAAGTTTTACTTTTTCAACTTCATCTAGAGAAATTTCTAAAAACGAATGTTTAAATTATGATAACTACTTAAATACTTCTTAGAAATATTTGTATTAATATATATATATTTTCTTTTTCGTAATTATTAGCATCGATATTCGCTTGGACGAGGGGTTTAGCACATCGCGCAAAACTTGATGGAAATGATTCTCTACAAAAGTTTGCAGACTCACTTGAGGAAGTTTGTATTAATACCATAGAATCGGGATTCATGACCAAAGATTTAGCTATCTGTGTCACAGGCAGTATGGACAGGTTAGTTTTGTAGATTATGCAATATTTATTTTGGGTTTTTCATGTAAGAGATTTCGCAAATCAGCTGTCTCTTGTAACTAAATCGTAGTCCTGTTGTATTTCTTAACTAGTGTGGAATTTCTTCTGTCATAAGCGTTTAATTATTTTATCTTGCTTTCCATGACTATTTAGAAATGAGTTTGGTTCATTTGATTTCATTGCTGTACTCATTATTGATTAAAAAAGGTTTTTGAAATTTAGATAAATTTGTTTCAGTGCGAATATATATTGTCAGATCAGTCAAAATAATTTTTGTTCCAAAGATCTTAGTTTTTTTTTTAAATAAATTTTTTTTTCCTTTAGTGTTACGAGAAAAGATTACTTGAATACTTTCGAATTCTTGGATAAATTGGCAGAAAATTTGCAGAAGAAATTGGGAGCATGACTAGATGAATTCGAAGAATTATCCAGGTCACGTCTTTGACACCATTTTTTCTGTAGCAGTTTGGTTTCGAGGGTAATATTTAGTCACTTGATTTTCTACGAGACTTGAACTTTTAACACATTCAAGGGGTTTGCATGAAGTGTTTATTTAGCATAAAATATTTTTTATATTCCATTTTATTAAAAGTTTTATTTGTTTTTAAAAGTTTTTGAATTTCCTTTTTAGTTTGAAGTAAATTTTAAAACTCGATTTAATATTTTAATCCATTATAAAGTTTATACAACGAATATGAAACTGCAATTAAGGAGTAACTGCATAATCTAAGTTTTCAAACTTTTGAAGAAATACTTAAAAAATTTTATAAAATTTTTAGCCCTTACGTTTGTGGAAAAACTTTTATAAGCATAATTATTAGCAATTGTGTGGCTTTTTATTTTACTTCATTAATTAGGTTAATTAAATACTGTACATGTATTAAAATCTTATTAACATCAAGCGTTATTTTTAAAACTTGGAAAAAATATATATTTTAAAGTCGCTCTTTGTTGTATTAAAATTCACATTATTTTCCCTTCGGTTTCAAATTTTGGAAATTCGCCATTTGTATTTGTTGTTATCAAAGATATGTAAATTACAAAACATTTGCTGAAAAGTTTCAAAAACAATTAAATGAAAAAAAAAAAATTAGCTGGATTGTAAACTACCATTCCCATGAAAACCAAAATTTTCCTAAATCCAAGTTTTTTATTGTACCTTTATAAATGAAGCAACAAAATACAAACTTATAAATAAAAAAATTAAAACAATATCAATAAGGAGAATGAAAATGCTCCCAAACCCTCGATTAATGCCACACCTGAAGTCTGAACACCACTACAAAAAATGTTACGTCAGAATCACAAACATTTTTGTAGTAATTCTTTTTCAAACGAACAAACTTTCCAATATTATGAGAATCAATTTTATATATATATATATATATATATATATATATATATATATATATATATATATATATATATATATATATATATATATATATATATATATATATATATATATATATATATAACCTGGAAAGTAGAATGCCTTTTTATAATTCTTAGGATTCAAGAACATTCACAGCGATATGTTATACAATATTTTGTGGAAAAATATCAATTTCTAAAACTTTTTTTTTTTTTTTTAGTACGCAATTGAAAGACTGCGGAAGAAGTATATTTACAAGGCAATACTTCTTATTCAAGATATAAACAGCTATATAAAAATAGAAATGAATAAAAAAAGGTAATCTTCAAATAAAAAAAAAAAAAAAAAAAAAAAAAAAAAAAAAAAAAAATATATATATATATATATATATATATATATATATATATATATATATATATATATATATATATATATATATATATATATATATATATATATATATATATATATATATATATATATATATAAATATAAATTATATTATATTATATATTATAAAAAAAAAAATTTTATTAATATATATATATATATATATATATATATATATATATATATATATATATATATATATATATATATATATATATATATATATATATATATATATATATATATATATATATATATATATATATAAGCCAGATAAAAAAAATGTTTCTCCCAACTTAAATTACCAGACTGAATATAAACCTTCTTAAATATAAAAACATTTTGGAATTCTATTCTGTATAAACTCCACCAGTCTAATAAGTCTAATTTTCGATTACTTTTGTACCACCCATTACCGATGTTCTGCTAGATTGTTAGGTTCTCTCTACTGACCTTTACCCTTTGTTTCGAATAATTTTAAAATTTCTTTAGCAAACTCAAATTCGAGGAATAGCAGGCCAAACCATGTCCATGAGTGCCTCTGTATGTTCAGGGTGACAATTATATAACAGTTTAAACTAAATGCACTGAACGATTGTCAAAATGAAAACTTGGGTAACCATTACAAAAAAATGGTACTCAATCGTAACAATTACTTGCGAAGTAAAATATCGCCAACGTTTCATAGATCTCTCAATCAGTTTTAGTAACTGACTGAAAAGTCTTTATTAAAGATTTCATTAGTGACTTTTGCCACTCATCGTCATTAGCATAAATGGACCGACACACAATATAAAGCCAATCGTGTTTATGGGGCCGAGTCCATTGTAGCTGTGCAATTGATGAACAGGTATTGTTTGCAGATATTTAAGGATGGACCTCATTTCCGAGGTAATCTGCACCAGATATCCAAAGAATAAAGTTCATTTCGTAGTATTCATTCATAAACAGGTTGGTGTGGCCCGCTTCACAAATTGTTTCGAGAATTCTCTGTTAGGTATAAAAGAGTTTTGCCTTCATTCTAAATGACAAAGCGAATGTTCACATTACGAGCACTTACCTTCGATTGCAATGTATGGCACTGATAGAACGCTCAATGACGATCCCCTGATTAGAAATCCATCTTTAGATCCAAATGCACATATTGTACAATAAGCACGAGCCATGAAATTAATTCAAGAGAAGGTGCAGATCAAGTAGCAGGCAACAGAATAATTTGTTAGTAGGTAATATTATATATATATATATATATATATATATATATATATATATATATATATATATATATATATATATATATATATATATATATATATATATATATATATATATATATATATATATATATATATATATATAATCATACCAAAGAGCATTACAAACTCATGTTCTGGATATACGAGTATAAGAATTTTTTTTAAACCCTTGACATTTAAACACTAAAAAAAAAGTAAATGATTAAAAATAATAAACGAAGCAATTAAAAAAGAAACAAAGAAGATTAAAAGCCAAACTACATTTCCAAACCGTTACTTGGTTCCTTGTCAAGGCAGATGTGAGAAAAAACGAAATATGCTAAAGAAGTAGATATCTGTGTAAGTATATAAAAAAAAAAAAAAAAAAAAAAAACGACCAGACAGAAAATCATCCTGCTAACAGGGGTACAGGGACATTTTTAGGGCCCATGTACGATATTCTTTTGTGGCCTCATCAATTTCATAAAATCAGGGTGAGACGTTGAAATTCGCCGCATTCTTTATAAAATAGGATTCAACAAGGGAATTGAGTTTTTTTTTAATTGAATATGAAGACAGAATTTTTACAATCGTATGTTGATTAGTTATGGACATCCTATATATGTTGATCAACTCGAAATTTTCGGAACTGGAATGGACAATAGTTAATGCCCAGTAATTGCCACCTTATACATGGTTACCCCACCATTTTATCAAAAAAACAAAAAAGCCATTTTTCATTAATCAAAAACCAATGCCATATACTCAACCTAATTCCCTTATCGTTATTTCGTTCAACGAATCAATTTTGAAACTGCAGTTCACATTATCTAAAATATGCAATATTAATATTACTTTACTTTTCCTAATACAATTCTGAAACATTTAATAAATAACAAAGAGACAACTACTAAAAGATCGGTGGCGTATACAAAGTCCCCAGTTATACATGTAATTATGTATATTTCGGCAAAAATCATAAAACACTGCAATTTCGAGTGGAGAAATATAACTCGTATGTCCGAAGATGAAATCTTAGTAACATAATATTCAGGCACGTAACTAATCAACATACGATTGGAAAAATTGTTCTTCATATTCAACAATTCAAAATCAAAAAATCCCAATCGCCTGTTGAATCCCATTTTATAAAGAATGCTGGGAATTTCAACGTCTCACCCTGATTTTGTGAAATTGATGTCACAAACGAATTTCGTAAGTGTTCCCTAAAAATTATCAGTGTGCCTAGCAGTATGACTTCCTGTCTGGTCGTTTTTATTTCATGCTTATTATACAGTTATTTGCTTCAGTAGCATATCTCGCTTTTTCTCTCACTTTTGCCTTGACAAGGAGCCAAGTAATGGTTAGGAAATGTATGTCGGCTTTTAATCTTCTTCGCTAGTTTCTTTTTTAATTTTAACTGCTCCCATCACAATTTTTAATCTTTTACATTTTTAGTGTTTTAATGTGGATGGTTTAAAAAAGTCTATATATATATATATATATATATATATATATATATATATATATATATATATATATATATATATATATATATATATATATATATATATATATATATATATATATATATATATATATATATATATATATATATATATATATATAAGAATAAATTATAAAATATGAAATCCCCTTAACAAATAATACAAAGCTCTGAAACTTTAAAAGCTTTCAAACTCGCATCCAGAGTTTATCATATATATATATATATATATATATATATATATATATATATATATATATATATATATATATATATATATATATATATATATATATATATATATATATATATATATATATATATATATATATATATATATATATATATATATATATATATAGCAGATAATAAAAAAATAATATAAAATTAGAAAACAGTGTTAATCTCAACATTTTAACAATCTAACTACATGACTAGACCATCATTATCCCAATTGTCCAATTTCTTTGCTTCATAACGCTCGAAGCTCCATTTCTGAGTCTCTTTATTCACATCGCAAACAGAGACAAATATTTCCATATTTCCAGGATTGGAATCCAGACATCTTGGAATGACGCCATGAATTAATTGTTGGTTAACCTGCAAGAAATCATTATTATAACATTATTGTTATTAACGTAGTGCTAATATTGTTATCATTTGTTAATGTTTTCACTTGCTCGATTTCAAATTACTAATTTTATATATATATATATATATATATATATATATATATATATATATATATATATATATATATATATATATATATATATATATATATATATATATATATATATATATATATATATATATATATATATATATATATATTACAATCAGAAGTATCAATAATGTTGGAGTTTACTTACATAATCATATTTCCAAAGTTGATTACCCATTCCCCCATGGCAAGAATAGAGAAGAACAGGGGCTTGGGTTTCCCCACTAGACACATCCCAACACAAGGGTCTTTTCCCAGGGCGAATATCTTTGTGCCAAGTTAAATGAAATACTTGTTCACCAGACCCACAAGACTGAAGACCAAATCTTTCTTGGTGATGTTTGAATTGAGTGTCCACACAAAGATGAGGATTTGATACACTTTTTATCTATGATATTAGAACAGGTAAAATTAGACAAGCTCCCTCAGTTTTGTTTTCTCATTACAACTGCAATTAACAATAATTTAATTAAAAAAATATATTTTTTAAATAATAATAATAATAATTAACTTACTGTCCCACTGGCAAAATCAGGAGGTTCTACAGGAGGATAGACTTTTGTTAGATCATAAGCAATTTCAGTCATGAACCATTTAAAAGGTTTGCAATTAAGTCGTTTGCGAATCGCCTTCTGCTCTGTAAGGTCTCCAGGGTTAATATCATAATAATGAGGCCGACGTCTATAAATATAGTCTGCATATTCATCCATCCATACCTCAGCAACTCGCTTATAATTCTTTATATATATATATATATATATATATATATATATATATATATATATATATATATATATATATATATATATATATATATATATATATATATATATATATATATATATATATATATATATATATATATATATATATATATATATATACCAGTGAAAAAATAAATTAATATGAGAGAGAGAGAGAGAGATTCTTGTTCTATTTGTGACTTGTAAATAAGTGACACTTTTAAGAATAATTCTGTAATGTTAAATACAAGAGTAATTTAACACTTGCAAAAAATAAATACATGAAGTATCTAATACATAGTAAATATCAAACCTTTCAAAAACCCTTTCATTTTTGTCAATATTAAAACATTCTAACGTAATCTTATAGGCCTATACATACATGTCAACACCAACTCAAGATATATAAACGATCTAATTAAAAAAAAAAAAGGAAAGGGAGGAGGGAGATTTGTCTAGCTTTTTTCCTTTTAAGAGCGTATTGATGTACTTACCCGTCCCAAATAATCACCAACACCTGGATTGGAAAATGGAGCAAACTTTCTGTATATATGACCGATTCTAGAACACGGAGCATCAAGCATTACTCCTCCACATTGCCAAATCTGAAGAAAAATCCTCCTATTATGATAAAATGATTAAAAATTTTGATCAACTTTCAAGTGAGAATTAAATAAATTACAAGAAACGAAAATTTCTTTAAAAATTATAAAACAATTTTAAAAGTTTTATTAAGGAATTCAGGAATAAATAGATATTAATTCAATTTATTTTTTATCAAACTACTACATGCTTATTCCTACTTTAAGTAGAATTCTTACTTTTATCACCCAAATTTAAGGATAATATGGATATGATATAGAGTCAAATTCTAAGTCTTTTAAAATATCAATTTCATTTTACATATATAAAACAATAATGATTTACCTTAAAAGATAATTCATACTGCTCACCACCCCAAATATCAAGGCCAGGATCATAACCTCCAAGTTCCCAGAAAAATTCAGCACTAATTGCAAATAATCCTCCAGCCATAACAGGACTCCTAAATACGAAATGTTACGAACGTAATATTTTTTATCAAAAACGACTTTACTATAAAATTTTAATTTAAAAGAATACAGGAAAAATTTTGAGGGATAAAGATTATCATATTTAAAACATTATATATTTCATTAAGAATTATCTAATATGTTAGTTTTTCATTTGGGTAAGAACAAGCCTCTTAAGGAGTATTCCGTTACTATAGGCAAGGGGAACCTAGAGAAGTTCTTCAAGTATTGATCTCCACAGTTTTGATAGGTCTAAGCCTAACTGCACAAATTAATAATCTACTGCACGATATATATTTTCAAAACAAGGTACCGGAAATGAAACAAAAGAAAGTACGGTTAAGTACCATTAAAAAAAAAAACTAAGCAAGATGTTTAGTTTTAAGACATACAAGCATATAATATAAAATAACTCATGCAAATACTTTGTGGATAAATATGGTAAATTAAAATTCAAATGAAATGTGATACAGCGTCAAGAAACTTTGAAGTATAATCAATTGCACAGTGTATGAGAAAATTCATTGAATAATAAAAAAATTTAAAAAAAGGAAAACAAGAAGTAGAACAAAAGTCATTTTAAACTTACTTAAAAGGCATTGGGAGGTTTTTTTTATCAGCCCCAGACAATGGAATCCTTTTATAATAAAGCTCCCAATCAAACGCTCCTCTCGCTCCTTCATCTTGTTCTCTGTATGCAAAGTTTTCAAAGTCGATGACATCAATGAAAGGGCAGACGCATGTTCTCTTGTTTTCTTTGATTGGTGCTATATATATATATATATATATATATATATATATATATATATATATATATATATATATATATATATATATATATATATATATATATATATATATATATATATATATATATATATATATATATATATATATATAAGGCTAAGAAAAAATAATTTACCTAATAGTGGAGGAAGCCAATCTATGTTACATTCTGTGTGTGAGTCTAAAAACACAATTACTTCTCCATTTGCAACCTTGGCTCCAGCCAAACGAGCTCTGATGAGACCAGCTCTTTTCTTCAAATGAATTATAGAAACTTTTGGAATTTTTGATATATAATCGTCAAGTTTGTCTTTTAAAAATTCTGTAAAAATAATTTCGAAAAATGATATTAATAGTTAATAAGTTTGTTAAATTGATTTTAGACAAATTACAATGTTTTAGTGAAAGTTTTTTATGAGTTTAGTTGAGTAAACCTTTATTAAAGTAGGGCAATTTCATATATATCTTTCATGCACTTTATTAAGACCGTAGTTATTATGCAGGATTAAAAACAAAACATACATAAATATGTCAAATTTCATATTTTATTATCTAAATATGAATGACAATTTTAATCATCAAACCACAATATTTTGGAAAAAGGTTTAACCAAAATATTTTTTATAATAACTGCATGATAGAAACCTTAGCACAAATATGGATCATTTTTCTAATCAAGATCAATTCAATAATACTAAAATTTGAAATGAGATCAGAAGAAATCAGTGTTAAGGATGGGCACTAAAGAAACTCAAAAATGAAAGAAAATAAACAATCTATCTATGGAGTAATATTGTTTATGCCAAGTGTTAGAAAAAATTTAGCAAAAATTAGTAATTAATCATTTGAAGAAACTGCAAAGTATAGCAGCTGGATCTGACATGGATGGTATAACAGAAAAGCCATACACCTGAAAATTTCAGAAATGTATCTTTTATAACCCAAATAAAAATCAAATTTTTTAATGTTTCTTGTTTGTGGGTTATTAAACTCATCAATTATACTATTCGTATATGAAACATTTTCAACATCAAATATACTAAATTTGCAAAAAAGATGTTCCCTGAAAAAATAAAAGGGCAAAATGAGAAATAAAAAATACCTCACAACAAAATTTATCCAATTTAAGATTTGAAAGAGGAAAAAAAAAAAAACATTATAATAAATCTGACTACATTGGGGCTATAATAAAGCCGAAATATTTCGAAGTACATTCAGATTGATTTGTAAGAATGTACTTCAAATATTCAGAAGATCTCCAACACTTACTTATAAATAAAAACCAAAAGTAAATATTTTCTTAAAATATAATTTAGTTGGTAAAATTATTACTAATGACATTATTAGGATTTTAAATTTATATTAATTTAATTACTAATAATTCAAATTAATTACTAATATTAATAACAAACAAGATTAATATTAAAAACCTTTATCACTCCCATCATCAACTAAAATTACTTCCAAAAGAACTTCTGGTGGTGAACGATTAAGGATTGAAGTAAATGTTCGAAGGAGTGTGGACCAATGCTCATTAAAAAAAGGTATAATTACTGAAGTCGTGGGTAAATCTTTTGGATACACAAATTCCTTACACCTTTAGAAAAGAAAAACATTTAATAAGAAAAAACTTTTTCAATATGTTTAAAGAAAAATTAACTTTTTTAGCATTTTCAAAATTATTAATTAGGGCCTATTATTATAACCTTATACAATTTCATTTACAATTTAAACTGTTTCAATTGCAGGCGACAATTTATCAACATTATAACAAGCAATAAAACTATTACATCTTACTTTGGATGTCGTATATCATATAAAGTTCTGTTAATGGCAATGTCATCCGAAGCTCTAGCGTTAAATCCATTTGATCTGTACAGCTTGTCTTTCTCTGCAGAATTCCCAGGAGGTAGATAATAAGCCTGTCCATCTTCACCCGGCCCTTTTACCACATTATTTTCCCCTTTGCTTTCTCTCTTTGACTGTTTAATATCTTCAATCTTTAAATTGGCATTAAGTATTAATATTATAAATGAAAGAATGATTCTGAAAGTAATCAACCATTACTTGTAATTAAATTTTATACAAAGTAATTTTATTTTACTTATCAAACAGTTTTGGTTAACATATATATATATATATATATATATATATATATATATATATATATATATATATATATATATATATATATATATATATATATATATATATATATATATATATATATATATATATATACATATATATATATAAAATTTCAACTTTATTATATAATCAATAACAGGCTGAAAATAAGATATCAAAATATAATTTTATTTCTAAACTTCCCTCATTTAGAATCTATAATTTTCCTTAATTTCATTTTCAATTTCCCTTTATCAGCTGTTGTAGACAGCCATTATTCACCTTTCAAATCAAGTTTCTGTTTTAACTTACTTTCTCTCTACTTTTCATAAAAGATCGTCACTTCATTACCAATCAATATTTTTACTGATGACCCTTTTCAGTGCTATTTTCATTAAAGAAAAAAAAAAAAGTACCCCACATAGAAATAAAGAGTTGAAGCTATGATAGCCTTAGAGCAACTAACCTCATAAATTTCTCATAATGTCCCTCCTCTATGCTTCAATAAGTCAATTCTTTCACCTTACCAACAATCTTCCACATAAATGCAAAATCTTCAAAAATATACACACTCATGCAATTCAAACCTCCTTTTATATATAATGTTTTTGGTACCTACTTTTTTATGACCTTAGATGGAAGGAAAACATAGTTTCTCTTTCTAAATAAGCACCAAAGGGGTTTGATATTCTGAAGCGCCCTCAGTACTTTTTCACACCACCTTTCATTCCTCTATGAATTGAACATACCACATATATTGGTTCACTCTACTTGTAAAGCTCTTCTAGGAAGGGTGGAATCTTTGATTTTCAACTTATCAACTGTTCAATTCTTATAGACCATATGCAATCACTTTCTAGCCACCAAATTGCTTGCTGACCTTTTATACTTTCAGTATCACAACAGACAATACTCCTCTAAGCTACTTTTTTATATAACATTTCCTTTACAGAAAGAGTGTATCATCTTTCCAAATAGCCTTAATCTTTCACTATATATATATATATATATATATATATATATATATATATATATATATATATATATATATATATATATATATATATATATATATATATATAATATATATATATTAAAAAAATTAATTTTCACTTTTTTTTTTTTTTTGTTTTCTTTTTAATTCTTGAGCATCTGGAATGGCTTCATTTCTTAATATGTTCTCATCATGATATGCTTGGCGAACAGTAATATAAATTAATATTAATATTATGATCATAATACTAAAAAATTAAGAAACCAACGAAAGTGTTTTCTTAATATCATGGTTATAAACTTTCCAATATTTCATAAATTTATCTTACAAAAGGTATAAAATTCTAGATTTTGAAGAAATGTACCTAAAATATATAATACACCAAAAAGTTTTATATATATATATATATATATATATATATATATATATATATATATATATATATATATATATATATATATATATATATATATTATATATATATATATATATATATATATAAATTCATCCTGCTTTTAATACTATTTTGTATACCTAATGTTAATTATACTTATATAAGCTCTTGAACCTAAAAGGTTATAAAAAGCTAATAAAAAATAGAGTAGTTCAGTATATTAAGAGCATAACCTCAGATTTTCTTAAAGCTTTCATAAATTTGAAACCCTAAAAACTACCTATATATATATATATATATATATATATATATATATATATATATATATATATATATATATATATATATATATATATATATATATATATATATATATATATATATATATATATATATATATATAATATATATATACCGTCTACAGGGGGAAAATGTGTCACCTGTGGGAAAATGGGTCAAAATCACCTTTTTTTTTTTTTTTACATTTTTTTGGGCTTATTTAATCATTTATTTTATTTTTTTAGTACTTATATTATGGTACTATAACATGTAATGTAGTTGAAGGTGAAAATTAGTGAAAAACCTTATCCTATAATTTTAAAAAAATTTTTATATTTCAGAAAATTTTGTAAAAATTTGAGGCCATTTTTTTTGAAAAACATTAAGATTTTGGCGAGAGAAAATCGTAATACTTAGGAATATTTAGGCAAGAACATCCATTAATAACATCCCTAAGGTAAGCTATACTTAAATATAATTCAAATTCAGTGCGTAGTTTTAAGGAAAAACATTGATTTTTACTCTGGGGTAAAATGGGTCATTCAATTTTTGAAATAATAATACAGTTTTAGTAATGATTTTTTTTTTATTCTTCAACTTACAGATGCCACGTCACTATGAAAAGAAAGAGGGGACAAGAATAATTATGTATAGGCAGGATGATATTGCCAGAGCCATGATTGATGTTCAAGATGTAGATCCTTGTAGATGTAGATGTAGATGTTCAAGATGTAGATGTAGATTGATGTAGATCCTGGAAAAAGTGTGTCCTTGAAAGACCTGCAAGATGCCTCTACATTAGGTACCAACCAGAGAGATACACCTCAAGAGGAGATTCAAGATCTGCCTAAACTTCCTGACTTAGAAGAAAGTTTTGATGAAACATCATCAGAATTTAATATTGGTGACTGTTTTAGTAAATTTCCAGCAAGGAAAACTTAAACCATACTTCTATGTTGGAAAAGTACTAAGCCAAATTGATGATAAAGTAAAAGTAAAGTTTCTGCGAAAAGCTGAAAGAGGGAAGCATAATGAAAATGAGATCGCTTTTAAAGACCCAGAGAATGTAGATATATATGACATTGAGAAAGGTCAGATAATGAAGAAAATGATAATAAAGGACATTAGAAGAGGATTTATACTTTTTAGAAATACCTGCAAAGGACTAACAGTAAAATAGAAAAGGAAATTCATGAGTGACTCATTTTACCCCAACGCCATTTTTCAAAAATGCCCTTTTTTAAAAAAATTTTAAAAATAGTCAAAGTAGGTTATAGGTTATTTTTTTACAGTTTTTATGTGTATAAAAGATGGATTTAAATTCGTGAATGGTTATTAAAACATTTCTATAGCACATTAATTTTTTACACCTACTTTTATATGAAAATTTTGAAAAAAGTGACCCATTTTCCCCCTGTAGACCGGTATATATATATATATATATATATATATATATATATATATATATATATATATATATATATATATATATATATATATATATATATGGTAAATGTTAAGAAGTTGTCTGACCATTAGATATATAGAAATATTAATAATTCAAAACAGATACATCAATGTAAATTTTTTTTTATATTTGTATAATTATTATTTAGCTTTTTTTTCATTTATATCTATTAATATTATTATTATTATTATTATTTTTATTATTATCATTTATCTAGCGTACTTAGCTCGACTTATCATAACCTAAGCAATTGATGTTCCTGTGTAATACAGATCCAATGGATAGATCGACATTGCTGTGTGATACAGGGCTAATGGATAGATGGATTGATGTTGCTTTGGAATACAAGCCTGTTGCCATATATATATATATATATATATATATATATATATATATATATATATATATATATATATATATATATATATATATATATATATAATAGACTGACTAGGCCCCAACTAAAAATCAGGGAAAACCTGGGTTTGCCTGCCAGGGTTAAAATGGCAAAATATACTTATTAATGGTGAATTATTTCAAACAAAATAAAAGAACATTAAGAATTTTCTTCTTATTTTTTCAATATTTTATTTTTTCTGTTTCTTTTGACTGCTCCTCTTCTGCTAGGGAATGTTCATCTTTGTGTTTTGATTATATATGCCCCCATAAAGATTTGGTTGAAAAATTTTTACTTGGGGCACCAAGAAGTCCTCTTCTAATTTTCTGACTGCAGATGTTACATTTAGCTATTTTGAACCTATCCTGAAACATTGTAAAGTACTCCCATACTGCTGAAACTGACTTTAAGCTGTAACGACTGAAATTACAAACAAAATAATAATTTTGTAATAATGTAGCTAAATGATACAAGTTTGATACACAGCAATAAAATAGAATGACATGTATAAATACAGGTTATGTTAATAATTTTATATCTTAAATTTTTTCAAACTTTAATCTAGGGCCTTACCTAAGTAAACCTGTTGAATCACTAATGTGAATCAGAAAAAAAAAAAAATTTTTTTTTTTTTTTTCTACTTTTTTTTTTTAAACATTTATTATACAAAGTTTGTAATTTTCTGAATTTTTTTTTTTTGGAGAAAATGCATATAATCATTAATTTAAGTGAATGTTGGCTATTATACTCCTTCTGAATAATTAAATAAGTCAATTAAAATTATATCTAATTTCTTAACCTAAAATTTCAGTGCTTTTGACCTCATTACAAATTTTAGACAACCCCAACATTAGCCCCAGGAAAATTCCAGCCCCAGTCAGTCCATATATATATATATATATATATATATATATATATATATATATATATATATATATATATATATATATATATATATATATATATATATATATATATATATATATATAGTAAAGAGGACTAGAGAAATTACAAGCCAGTTAACTTCACTACCGGTAAAGGTTATGAAAAAGTATTGAAAATTCAACAGAAAAACTTTATGAATGACATATGGAACAATTTTTCAACATGGTTTTTGGAAAAGATCAAATCTTGTCTGTCAGCCTGTGACCATATTTTTCGAAATCATAAGGTATATTACTGACTGTGTTGACAAAGTTGAGTCAGTTGATATTACTTACTTAGTTGATTTTGGCTACATTTAATGATTAGATTTTAATTTAATTATTTTAAATGAACATGCAAAGATTACAAGCATTATCGACATGTATCAAACCATATACTTTGAACACTTGTTTTGTTTCTGAGAGCGAACCTCACCAACAGAGGACATATGCCGTCCCTCCAGGCAGACAAAATACTACCGTTCAGGCCATCACAAGTTCAACACATATGTTCTCAACACCTGTGATGCTTTCCCAATTCCCAAATACCTCCCACTTGAACATTTGCAGGGGTGGAAACCGTGAAATGTCGTCAGGAAACCACATAAACTGTATGAAATTCAGAATCCGGCAACTGACAAGAGTCGCCACGAACGTGAAATGAACCCATTCAGTTATAACCGAATTGGTTGCATAAGAGAGGAAAATTTTAAATAATTACATAGTTTCATTTCTGGAATTCTAAATCACATCTATAAAGACGAATTCTAAATTAGGATAAATGAATTAGTCAAATAAAAATTTTATATTATAAAGAGGAAATTAAAGAAAGAAAGTTTGCCTTAATTAACCTGTGTTAGATTTTAATATTTAATAACTTACAGCTTAATTTTTCTAGTTATTAAATTATGGTCTGAAAGAAATTGGAATTAGTTTAAAAGAAATAAGTAATCTTAAACTTACCACATGGGTTTCCATGAAAACTGCAGATTCACCGCCGTATCAGGCACTTCCCAGAGTGTAGATCTGGATTTGCCACTATTGTTAAATAGTGACCTGTGGACAGCCGAAGCCAAATACATTAATAAAAAATTTCAAAAATCTCGAATCCCGATCCCGAAAATTTTTTGATCCCGCACTATCACTGATATTATATATATATATATATATATATATATATATATATATATATATATATATATATATATATATATATATATATATATATATATATATATATATATATATATATATATATATATGTATATCCTCCGGCGGGAAAAGGCCGGAAGCTAGAAAAATTGTATCTTGGTCGCAGGCGGCCGAAATATCCAGATACACGGTGTCTGAAAGTGTGCATGTCAAAGGAAATTGAGAAAACAGAGATAGGGAGTGTGTTCCAGACTTTACCAGTAGAGTATATATGTAAGATTGAGCATAGCGGTTAAGTCTCGGGTCAGAGAGTTGGACAGAGAAAGGATGGGAATGTGTAGAGGCGTGTCGCACGAACTCTTCTCAATGTAGGAGGTATGCGATGAGATTGTTCAGAAGAGCAGTGTCCGTTGTAATAGCGATAGTATAGAGAGAGTGACGCAACAATTCGACAGGTAGAAAGAGATTGGAGAGTTATATATATATATAATATATATATATATATATATATATATATATATATATATATATATATATATATATATATATATATATATATATATATATATATATATATATATATATATATATTGGAAATCTTTCTAAATTTGCTTTAAAGTGGAGAAAACTACAGCTTTATCACTGGCTGTAATTAAACTAACTACGGTTTTTCAAAATATCTACTTTTGGATGGCAACATCAAATTTTAAAATTGAATCTACTTTGCATAAAGCTTTTGATTTTTGTATGTGTTTTGAAAACTGATCTTTCGCTTATGAAGCCAAGGGTGTGTTCCAAGAAATCAAGAAGGGTGACTTCACGCTTAAGGCATTGGTAGCGAAAATATTTAATAGATTCTTTTAATTTCATGGGACACTTTGCTGTAACAATTATCAGCTAATTTATGTAAACAAATGTAAATATATTTTAAAATCTAATTTAATCAGTCATTTAATTAAATTAAGCAATCACTGAATTTAATTAATATCTTAATTAAAGGCTATATATAGGAATATAAGATAATGTATGATTCAAACGACGATTTTAAAAAGACTTTGGCTGCAGTCATGATTAGGAATCAACGAAATAATTGAAATAATTAATTTACTTCATTTAAAACAAATTTATGATCCGAAAATGTTAAAATAATTCGTAATAATTTGCAAACAAATTTGTCTGGTAAAAATATTTACAAAATGAAGGCGTTAGCTCATAGACTTTAACTAAAGTTTTTATGTTATATATCAAATTACAAAAAATAAAAATTAAGATTTAGCACGAAACCTCTAACTTACGTGTCCGATAAATTTTTGGAAGAAAATCCCTGAATGTGGTTTTATATTCTATAATTTATCTTGCTTTCCGACTCACTTTTAGAGTCGCTTAATTAGATATTGATTATAACTATCCAATATATCATATAAGTACTTTATTTGACTTTCCTAAAACAACAAAATAATAAATGAGAAAATCAAATATTGTATTCTGAATTTTGATCAAACAAAAGCACATAGAAAAAGATCTATGATATCCTTTTAAAACCCTCTGTAAGGTTATGTTGCAGCCAAACTGTGGTTGTTTTAAAATTGTAGGAAAATTTTAAGATTTCAATAACTAAACTGAAAAACCTACATTTAATTTTATGCTTTCCTTAAATATATTTTGAAAGAATAGAAAAATTTGGTTAGCTGAATTATGTTTAGTTTTTATTTAAAGACCATGGCCTGAAAGAGAATGGTCGAAATTAGCGTTATAATTAAATAATTGAGGAGACTTACTATGATTTTTTTTGAATAATTGTTGCTTTTGAAGTTCTTTAATATTTAAATTTAATTTTCAGAGAACACTACAGGTATATACTTTAGTAGAAGTTGATTTAAAGTATAAGAAAGAGGTGAATAAGGAATAATATAAAACCTCATACCTTAATTTGAATTTTGAACTTGAAGACTTATAACGAGCAAACAAAAGTCCAACGCGTGACTTATATTTGAAAAAGTGCCATTATTTAACCGCCGGCTTGTTTAGGCACTGTTAAGAGTGCCATATCGATACAAAAAACAAACAAACCAACTTTATAAACCTTGCGAAGGAGATTTTCAATGTAATTCTCCAATATAAAAGAAAACTTAAAATATATAATGTATATACAAAGTTTACATACACTAGATGAAATAGTGAAAGTATATGAACAATTTTTAAAAGAATATACCAAAATTTGGACGTATACGCAAAGTTTACCATATAGGGTAAACTTTGGTATACGTTCATTGGAAATTTACATATCGTTATAAAAAAGAATATTCCTAATTTTACTTTTATTTATAATTATTTTTTTATCTGTTGCCGGTGGGTATCGTCAATGTATAAAAATATCATAGACTTTGAAAAATATTGATATTTCAATAATCGATTTTTTAAAAATAGTAAACTATACTCAAATATATAAAATATCGATATATCGTCTTTAAAAAAAAAAAAAAAAAAAAAAAAAAAAAAAAAAAAATAATAATAATAATAATAATAATTAAAGTTCGAGCAGCATTATCATCATTCAAATTCTAAAATTTTGAAATATTATTTATATGAATTCGTATGGGTGACAGCGCCGGAGAAGATCGTAACTATACATATAACTATAATTTTAAATATTTATTTCAATGTTTATTCCTACTGAAGCTACCCTTCATAATTTATCATGAAAATTAATTAAGGTCAAGATGCAAATAATATAGTTTGTACTTTTCATAACTGTAAGAATTTAGATATCTTTGAATATTTTGTAAGAATCATTCTAATTAAATGTTTTTTGTTTATTTTATTTCTCCCCCTCTTAGACTATATATATATAGGTATTTTTCTTATAATTAAAATTTCTCCTATCCGATTCACCATTTCTATCTTTATAGGTTATCTCGAATATTAAGAACTTAAGCAATACCTTCTTGTATCAAAACTAAAATAAATAAATTCTTTCTTTTAACAAATTGAAAAAGTAAAAATATGTAAGAGGTGTTACATAAATTTTAGTCTTTTCTCTGTTGTTCATTTTCTCTTCATTCCATTCTATATTTTAACGTAACTAAAAGCAATCATATATACATCAACACAATGCCACATCTAAGTTTGTTGAATTTGTTAAAATTAAATATTGAAAAAAGTGAAAATAAACGAGATGAAATATATTTCTCAAAATATTTAGAAGTTAGAACAAATATAAAAGAAATCGATGATTCGATATTCTGAGGGACAAATCTCAATTTAATGAAAAAATATGATCGAAAATTTTTTCCTACATTGAAAAATATATTTATATATCGATATTTATCACTCCTGTTTGAGAAATTGATCACCAAACTCTATCCACAAATATATTGTTATAAGGTAAATTTTATATATGTTCTGACCGCTTATTCACTTATATCTTTATGTAATCTTCATTTACAGACATTTAAAGACATTTGTAAAATATTTGTTGTGTAGGCCTAATTAGGTTATTTCATTGCATTGCAGGGATTGGATAATCTTTTATAGGCCAAAGTTAATAGGGCCGACGGTAAGGTGACCATATTTTTCTGACCAAAAAATCGGGACGCTTCTGAACATCGAAAAATACGCTGTTCGTGAGGGTTTTAAGGGATGTATAAAGAAGGGTGATACATGTTGGTTGAATAAATAATATTTGCCAAATCTAAAAATCGATACAAATGTCCGTCCCGATTTACCCTCTTAAAAAATTGGGACTTCCGAAAAATTTGGGACGGATGGTCACCTTAGCCTACGGTCTTGATTTCTTAGAAATATTACCTGAAATCTGATACATATAAATTGGATAGTATTTTCATTATTCTAAAATATATAAAAAAATGTAATAGTATATGTTAAGGAGTTTGGTAATAATTTGATATAGCACGAACCTCTCCTATTTTCACTATATTGAAAATATGAACTCAAAATATGTATAAATGCATTCTACACATATTTTTCTTTGGCGGTTGAGTAATATAAATACATAATAAAAAGAGAAACTATTAAAAAAAGAAAAAACTGATATTTACACTACGAATGGTGAAGCAACTGTTCTTCAACTGGCCTTCGTTTGTACAAAAATCGCAAAATCAATTGAATAACAGGTTGCCATATTTGTCCTTCGACTGTTCCGTTATTTTTTTCTGCATGTACTGTTATACAAATATTGATATTTCAAAACATCAATTTATAAACCCAAATTTATTGAAATGTGTATTATTATTTAGATTTTATTTCATTTATGCCTATTATTTTTATTTTTTTTATTATATTTTTTTATTATCATTATTTTTATTTTTATTATTATTATTATTAGTAGTAGTATTTTTATAATTATTATTATAATTATTATTAGTAGTAGTATTTTTATAATTATTATTCTTATAATTATTATTAG
>SEYY01003427.1:40000-42500 GCA_009176605.1 Armadillidium nasatum
AGATTTTTGGTTATAGAACTGAAGAAGAATCTGGTCAAAATAATAATAATTAATAATTATCATCATCAGTAGTAGTAGTAGTAGTAGTACAGGAGTTCAGTGCCGAAGACGAAGCTTTAGAATGATTGAGCCCTTTAAAAAGATGGGTATTTTCTTTCAAACTAATTTTTAATATTTCCAACTAGAGAATTTCAAATCCTGGATCACTAATCTCACTAAGCATCCTATTTCTCTTTAGTTCTTCTTCAATTTTTTTTTCAAAATAATTTTTACAGATTAAGAATTATATATATATATATATTATTAAATATATATATATATATTTATATAATATATAATATATATATATATATATATATATATAATATATATATATATATATATATATATATATATATATATATATATATATATATATATATATATATATATATATATATTTATTTTTTTTTCAGCTTTTATTACTGCTTACATTGTATACGACCAAGTAGAGAAGTATCATGACCAGCTTACAAGAAAGAATCCAGCAGATTTTGAAAATGATGTTTAAAAATAAAAATTTAAATTTGTAAATAAAACTCTGTAATTTATTTTGTAATGTTGTATAGGATTTATAGGTTGCCTTAAAGTAGGATTCCACATAAGATTTCTCATAACATGCTAAATTCCAAATTCTTTGTTCATGTCACCAGTATGTTCTTTAATAAATTCTTCTAGGTTCTCTATGAAGTTTTTCATTTTTTCATCATTCTGTTTTTGAAAATAGAAAAAAAAATCAGTTATTGACTCGAGTTTTTTTTTATTTTATTTTATTTTTTTTTATATTGTATAACTGCTTCAGTAATTATTATGTTACTAGTTTTTATTTTATATTTTAACTAAAAATCCAAACTAAATTTTTTGCTAATGATACAGTATGTTCATCATGGTTGTACCTTTTTTCCTAGGAGGGAGTGTAAATCTTGACTTCGAGGGAGATGAGTGATGAATGTTACTCCGAGAGGGGAAAACCCGGTCCTAGCCGTTAAGGACTCTTCAACCAGCAAAATAGCAGCAGCAGCATCTCCAATACTCACGAATGGTCGAAGAGACAACTTGGCATGAGATTTGGCTAATTTTGTTCTTAAAAAGAAAAACAAGTTATTGTATAAATATAAATAATGCAAAAAAAGTTTTTAAAAAAAATAAAATTGAGTTGCATAAATTTTGAAATTTAGCATACATACAGAGTAGTTATGGCAGTAACAGGCATTGAAACTCCCTTTTTGCAGTCTCCTCGTAATCTTCGCAATGCAACATAATATCCTCTTAGTAAATTTTCTGCTTCACTCGTAAAAGTAACCTTTATTGATCTTGCATATTCTAGAAACTGAGTTAATGATTTTTATTTACTTTTTTTTATTGAAAATTATTTCTCTACAATACTTTTAAATAAACAATTTACTTACGTAATCACAATCGTTCAGAATCTCGGGGATTTTAAGTGTATTTTATTACTGAAATTATGGATTTGTATTGATAGATGCTTATACCTTGAATTTAAGATCGGAGTTCCAATTTCATATATTGTAAAGACAAACTCTTTGTACTTATTTTACATCATTATTAATGTTTATATAGTAAAATTCTTATTTAAAAGACTGAAGTGTTCTTAAGTATCTTTGCTAACCTGGTGAAGTTCCTTATTGTTCAGAAGTACTTCGGTGCAGTCATCTTTTGTTCCTAATCGTAAAAGTTGGTCGCATATCTTCAGTTCAGATTCTTGTTCCTCTGATGCGACAGAAGAATCCGTGTAAACAACCAGCCCAAATACACTGAAAGATAAGTTTAAATGTTTGACCCGAGATAAAATTATTTCATTAATACATTTGCCGAAATTCCTTAGGAGATACGTGCATTATTTAAAATATTTTTTATTGAATTTACCAATCGTTTAAAAACTTTGATAAATTTCGTATTTCGAACAAATACAGAAATATATTATTTAAGAAGGGATATCTGTCTCGGAATTAAAATTTTTAAATAATGATGCATTTAACAGTTAAAAGGTAATACCAGGAAATGAGTCAGTCTGGAAGTCTATTTTGAATTTTAAAGAAGTTTGGGTTACAAGACGTAAGACTTAATTTAGGTTCAATTACATCCCATTAGGTTTGGTCAAATGTAATGTGTAAATCGGAAATATTGAGCAAACAGATTTTAAATTGAGGGAGTTGTCTCATTTATCAAAATCGATTGACATTGTAGGAAATAATTGCAATTTCATTCCTCAAATTTTCTGATTCAAGAAGCAAAATTAGTTTCGATTTCTGAAAAGAAAGTAATATAATTTTATAGTTTTTCACTTACTCAGTTACAGATTTTGAAAGATCCCCAACAGGAACATGAAAAAAAGTGTTATCCTCATCTTCCGAAGTCTTGATTCGTTTGTTGAAAGGGTTGTAAGATGACCAAATACACGTTCTTAGTGGATATATGAATGAGCGAGAACAACCTTTGA
>SEYY01003427.1:60000-65000 GCA_009176605.1 Armadillidium nasatum
CTATCTAAATCTCTGTAACATGAAAGTCTTCTCTCTCTCTCTCTCTCTCTCTCTCTCTCTCTCTCTCTCTCTCTCTCTCTCTGTCTCTCTCTCTCTCTCTCTCTCTCTCTCTCTCTCTCTCTCTCTCTCTCTCTCTCTCTCTCTCTCTCTCTCTCTCTCTTCTCTTTCTCTCTCTCTCTCTCTCTCTCTCTCTCTCTCTCTCTCTCTCTCTCTCTCTCTCTCTCTCTCTTTCTTTATTCTATTAATAAATTCCCATTCTTCTTAATCAAATATCAAAATAGTGATTAATGTAATAATTATATTTTATATTTATTAATTAAAAAATTAAATAAATTTATAACATTTTAATAGCTAAATATCATAATTTAATAAGGAATTAACTAATTAATAAATTAAATAATTTCATAACTTTCTATTAACTAAATAGCTTAATTTAAAAATAAAATAAATTTATTACTTCATAATTTAAATGACATAATAACTTATTTTTGGCTAAATAAATTTATTTACTTTATTTAAATTAATAATTAAATAATTTTTAATTAATAAGTCAATTATAAAACTATATAACTTATTAACTAAATAGCTTAATTTAATAATTATATAATTTATTTATTAATTAATAACTGAGTTAAATTATTTTATAACTTACTATTATCTTAAATAACTTAATTTAATAATAATTTTAAATTTAAAAAGAGTTATAATGTAATTATTTTCATATTCGATGGTGTAATAAAATAGTTTATTTTTTATTTTTATTTCTTTATTTTTTTATTCTTTTATTTTTTTTTTTAATAAAATATATTTTTTAATATACCTCTGTAGAGGATCGCATTTCAGTTGTTCTTTTGTAAAGAAAAACAATTTAAAAGTATTATTAATTGAATAATATATTTATTATTATTATTATTATTATTATTATTATTATTATTATTATTATTATTATTATTATTATTATTATTATTATTATATTATTATTATATTATTATATTATTATATTTATTTATTATTATTTTTTTTTTTTTTTTTTTTTTTTTTTTTTTTTTTTTTTTTTATTTTTATTATTATTATTATTATTATTATTATTTATTATTATTATTATTATTATTATTATTATTATTATTATTATTATTATTATTATTATTATCATTATTATTATTATCATTATAATTATTATTATTTACTGAAAAAAGGTTTCTATCTTGAAAGACAAACTTTTGGCGTAGCGTAAGGAGAATTAGAAAATAATTTAAACTTTAATAAGTAAAAAAAATTACTTTGAAAGTGGAAAGTGAAATCAAAAAAGCTTTACAACATTTTCCAATTTTTATTTTTTAATTTTTATTTTTTATTTATTTTATTTATTTATTTTTATTTTATTTTATTTTTTGTTTTATTCTTTTTATGTTTCAAGGTGAAGCTGAAAAGAAATGACTAATAAGATTACATAAAAAAATTATAAAAAAAAAAAGTAATAATAAAATCGAGCAGAAGAAAATGTTTTATTAAAATATCTTATCAAAAAAAAAAAAAAATGTAAAATAAAAAAAATGAAAAATAAGAAAAATAATAGTAATAAAAAAAAAAAAAAAAAAATAACAAAAAAAAAATAAATAAATAAATAAATTTATAAAACAGTGATAAATTGTCCATAGACGAATCATAGTAATTTTGAAGTTAGTTTTGTTTTTATTGCATGTGTTAGTGACTATATTCATGAATACAATGAATACATGCAAATGTATTGTGTCAATAAAAATGTATTAATACTAATTATATTCTTTAAAAGAAAAATGTTAAATATGGTCTTTCACTTGCAATCAAATTGTTATTTATAGTTATACTACTAAATATTAATATTATTATAATATAAAATATTACTACTGATAATAATAATAATAATAATAATAATAATAATAATAATAATAATAATAATAATAATAATAATAATAATAATAATAATAAAAATAATAATTAACAACAAGGTAAATAAAACAGAGTGGAAAGTAAAAGTATTCAGGAATTTCAAAGAATTACTAGTAAAAAATTGGACGATGGAAATTTCTTCGTCTGATGGAATTTTCTTAATTTAAAAATAAAAATTTTATTTCAAAGGTTTCATTTAAAAAAAAAAAAAAAAAAAAAAAAAAAAAAAAAAAAAAAAAAAAAAAAAAAAAAAAAGCAGAATGAAGTATGTTTTTCAAATTATTCCTACTTAACTACGAATTAACTAGGAAACCAGATAAAAAGACCATAATGTTTAGTAGTTAGAAATAGAATTTTAAAAATATAGAATAGGAATTTTTCGTAATCTTTTCTAGAACATGAAAGTGAAGTAAAATATTTGACTCAGAGAATGATGAACTTGTCAAAATTGTCAGAATAATTGTTAAGACGAGAATTCCTAGAAATTTAAAAAAAATACAAAGTACCATTGCTATATAGCTTTCACAAATCCTAAGGACGTGAATTTTTAGAGCATTTGACCACCTTCCGACCACCAATAATGATAATAATAATAATAATAATAATAATAATAATAATAATAATAATAATAATAATAATATATAATAATAATAATAATGGAAATAATAATAATAATAATAATAATAATAATAATAATAATAATAATAATAATAATAATAATAATAATAATAACAATAATAATAATAATAATAGCTTTTTAAAATACTAAATTAAGTCACCTTGAAGACCTGAATTGGAAGAGCATTTGACCACCTACCAAGCACCCATAATAATAATAATAATAAATAATAATAATAATGATAATAATAGCTAATAAAAAATTCTTTATTGATATGTACAATTTCAACGTACTTGTATTTTTTATGAATAAATATTATTTTAATAGAAGGGTCAAAATACTTCAAATTATTAAATTAATGAAAATAAAAATAATAATAATAATAATAATAATAATAATAATAATAATAATAATAATAATAATAATAATAATAATAATAATAATAATAATATAATAATATTAATAATAATAATAATAATAATAATCATAATAATACTAATTTTAAAAATTTCAAATATATATATATATATATATATAATATATATATATATATATATATATATATATATATATATATATATATATATATATATATATATATATATATATATATATATATATATATATATATATATATATATATATATATATATATATATATATACTCATACGCTTCAATAACAATACAGAAAAGGAAAATCACACGAAGAATTAAATTACTGAAAAATATGAATTGAGGAAAAATATTTGACATAAAAGCATATAAATTCTGAAATAATAATAAAATAAAAAATAATAAATAATAATAATAATAATAATAATAATAATAATAATAATAATATAATAATAATAATAATAATAATAATAATAATAAATAATAATAAATTAAAAAATTTTTTTTTTTTTTTTTTATTTATTATTATATTATATATTTATATATATATATATATATATATATATATATATATATATATATATATATATATATATATATATATATATATATATATATATATATAGAGAGAGAGAGAGAGAGAGAGAAAATTAATGTCTGCTATTGGACTCGAACCAACAACCTTTAAGATGGTAAATCCTGCGCCCTAACCCCTCTGCTACGGCAATACAAAAGGGAATTGCATTGGAACTTGCTCACGTTTTAAATTCGCGACGTCAAGCCTTAAGGACTCCCCCGACTGCATCACGAGCAATGGGTAACGAGGTCAAAGGTCGAGTCCATCGCTCGCAGACAGTTATATTCAAGATTTTAAAGTCTGCTATAACTCTAACAGACTATTTTCTATATAGAAAATTAATGTCTGCTATTGGACTCGAACCAACAACCTTTATATATATGTTTTTAGACATGTCCTTAGGCAAATAGGTTCGAGTCCAATAGCAGACATTAATTTTCTATATAGAAAATAGTCTGTGAGAGTTATAGCAGACTTTAAAATCTTGAATATAACTGTCTGCAAGCGATGGACTCGACCTTTGACCTCATTCCCTTTTGGCTGTGTTGCAGTTGGAGGAGTCCTTTGGGCTTGACGTCGCGAATTTAAAACGTGAACAAGTTCCAATGCCATTCCCTTTTGTACTGCTGTAGCAGAGTGGTTAGCGCGCTAGACTTATCTTAAAGGTTATTGGTTCGAGTCCAATAGCAGATATAAATTTTATATATAGAAAATAGTCTGTTAGAGTTATGGCAGACTTTAAAATCTTGAATATATATATATATATATAATATATATATATATATATATATATATATATATATATATATATATATATATATATATATATATATATATATATATATATATATATATATATAATTTTAAAATATTGTTTTCAGTAAGGAAAGTTTTCATTCATTATTTCAATGTCACCTCCTCTTGTTAGAAGTAAAGGAAAATGATTTTAACACAGACTGTCTCTGGCATATATTTGTACTTTCTTTTCTCTTTAATTTGAATACTACTACTACTACTACTAAACTGGAACTAATTTTCTGCTTTTATTTTATTTTTACGTTTGCAAATACAACAAATAATAATAATAATAATAATAATAATAATAATAATAATAATAATAATAATAATAAAATAAAACAGAAGAATGAATAGATTTGAAACGAGAAAAACGATACATAGAGTTGTTGAAAAGGTAAGAAGAATTGATGAAAAATTTGTTAATTAAATTGGAAAAGGATTAAAGAAGGTAAAATAAAACAATTATAGAATTTGTTGACAGTTAAAGAAGTCAAAATCAGGCCAATTTGCTGTCGATTTGGAAAGATATAAAAAAAGAATAAAAAACCCTTGTGTGAGTAAGGAAAATGAAGGAGGAAACCAGTAGGAATGTAAATTAAAGATTATATATATATATATATATATATATATATATATATATATATATATATATATATATATATATATATATATATATATATATA
>SEYY01003427.1:70000-72500 GCA_009176605.1 Armadillidium nasatum
CCAGCCGGTGAACTCGCTTACAACTTTTCTATCCAGAACAACCTTGAGCAGCTGGTGCAACTCCCTACCTGTATCCCTGACCGTCTTGGTGATGAAATCAACATACTTGATCTTTTCTTAACCTCTTATCCTTCTCCTTATACTGTTAAACTCTTTCCTACTCTGGGTTCATCCGATCCCCTTCTTATCTCCGTATCTTGTTCTGTTTCTTCAAGTCTTCCGTTAGAACAGCCCCCGCTTTCGGTGAGGAGACGTTTCTGGCACTTCGGTGATGCTAACTGGTCTGACTTACAGTTGTACTTCTCTGATTTCCCATGAAATGATTATTGCTTTCGTGGGAGAGGTCCCTCGGAGTGTACTGAGCGCATAACGGAGGTGATTCTCTCTGGCATGGAGGCGTACATTCCATATTCTTTCTCTTCTACTAAACTTAACAAACCTTGGTTTAATTCTACTTGTTCTCGTGCTATTCTCCGCAGGGATGCTGCCTTCAGAGATTACCGTCGTCTTCAAACTCCTGAAACTCATTCAACTTATATTTCATTCCGGAATCGTACAAAATCTTTTCTTCGAGATACCAAAAACTCTTTTTCCTCCGCAAATGCAAAATCTTTCTGGTTCCTCTTCCTCTCACCCTCCTGGCATTTTGCAAAAAAGTCAACTCTAACTTTGCTTCTTCCTCTTTCCCTCCTCTAGTTTCTTCTGATGGCACAACTGCCATTTTACCTTCTACTAAAGCTGAACACTTCGCTTAAACTTTTGCCTCAAATTCAACCTTAGACGATTCCAGAGCTATTGTTCCTCCTTCAACCCCTTCCAACTCATTTATGCCTAATATTGTTATTTCTTCTAAAGATGTTATTTTTGCTCTCTCTGAGCTTAACACTAAGAAAGCATATGGTCCTGATGGTATTGCTACTTCGGTTCTCAAAACTTGTGCTTCCGAGCTTGCACTCTGCCATGGTAAATTATTTCGTCTTAGCATTTTTACTTCGACTTTCTCTTCTTGCTGGAAACGTGTTCTCATTCAGCCTGTGCCGAAGAAGTCGGACCCCTCTCAACCCTCTGACTATCGTCCAATTTCTTTAACCTCCGTTCTTTCTAAAGTTTTCGAATCTATCCATAACAGGAAAATTTGGAAACACCTTAATTCTTCTAATCTTATCTCTGATCGCCAGAATGGCTTTCGTAAGGAACGTTCTACTGGTGATCTTCTTTCCCTTCTTTCTGACTCTTGGTCTTCCACTCTTCGGCACTATGGTCACGTGGTGTTGCATGTCAATCGCGAGTTGCCATTAACCGTATATATCTACCATCTACATTCGTTGTTGCCCGCAACCTAATTTGTCCTGGTCGCTGGTGTGAGCATGTGTCAACTCGAACCTCAGTAGAACCCTTCCGATAGTTGAATTGGAGATACCGAATTGTAGACCCAGTTGGCGTTGGTCGTACCCTTCAGATGCCAGTGTTGTAATTGCCACAAAGTCGTCGCATGACAAACTCCATCGTAGCCTCTATATATTAATTATACAAGTTAAAGGTTGAATTCTCTTGATACCCGGCATACCCTTGACGTTACCTCCTACCATGTCACTCACCGAATTTGGCTGGTTTGCCCATTTTCTGTATTTCGTCGATACCGTACCTACGTCCCACACATCGATGCTAAACTGCATTATTTGGGTAGGTACGGGCACACACACATTCCCAATACCCTACAATGTTTTCGGAACATCAAAATGATAAGTTGTAGATGGTACGATAATTTTTTGCTCTTTAGTATATATATATATATATATATATATATATATATATATATATATATATATATATATATATATATATATATATATATATATATATATATATATATATATATATATATATATATATATATATATATATATATATATATATATATATATATATATATATATATATATATTATATATATATATATATATAATATATATATATAATTATTTTTATTGTTAGTAGTTGTAAGATTGTTATTTTTATTATTATTAGTAAGTTTATTTTTTATTATTATAATTAGTTATTTTTAATATTTTTATTATCATTATTATTATTATTATTATTATTATTTTAATTATTATGATTATTATTATTATTATTATTATTATTATTATTATTATTATTATTATTATTATTATTATTATTATTATTATTATTATTATTATTATTATTATTATTATTATTATTATTATTATTATTTATTATTTTAATATATACTTGTTGTCAAGTTGTCTGTCTTCCTTATTCAATGGCAATAAAATTGAAAAATAAAAAATAAAATAAATAAATAAATAAAAAATAAATAAAAAATTGGATTTTTAAATTTTTTTGCTTTTATTTATTTATTTTTATCGTACTACAAAACGATTTTAAAATATTTGGTTTTCAATTCTTCTTTATCATATATATATATATATATATATATATATATATATATATATATATATATATATATATATATATA
>SEYY01003427.1:80000-85000 GCA_009176605.1 Armadillidium nasatum
CAAGAAAACAAGTTTAAGATCTTCACTAAAATGTAAAAGAAACTCATGATCTTCACCAAAAGAAAATAAGTTCATGATCTTAACTAAAGGAAAAAAAAAATCATGATCTTCATTAAAAGAAACCAAATTCATAATCTCTACTAGTGGAAAAAAGTTCATAATCTTCACCTAAAGAAAAGAAGTTCATAGTCTTCACATAAGTAAAATAAGTTCAAAATCTTCCCTAATTTTATTTACTTTTTAATTTTATTCCCCTTTTATAGTACATTTAAATACATGTAAAAATCTCTCTTCATCTTACCCTACCTCTGTAATTTGTTTTATTTCCATCTTACCCTACTTCTGTAATATGTATTGCCTTCGCCTTACCCTACCTCTGTAATATATTTTTTCTTCATGTTACCCTACCTCTGTAAACTGTTTTATCTTCATCTTACATTTCTGCAATACTTCTGTAGTATGTTTTATCTTCATCTTACCCTGCCTCTGTAAAATCTTTTACCTTCATCTTAGACTACCTCTGTAATACGTTTAATTTTCATCTTACCCTTGTAATATGTTTTTATCTTCATCTTACCCAACCTTTGTAAAATGTTTTATTTTCATCTTACTCTACCTCTGTAATAAGAGATATCTTCATCTTACCCTACCTCTGTAATATGTTTTATCTTCATCTTACACTACTTCTGTAATACGTTTTATCTTCATCTTACCCTACCTTTGTAATATGTTTTATCATCATCTTATCCTACCTCTGTAAAATGTTTTATCTTTATCTTACCCTACCTCTGTATTAAGATTTATCTTCATCTTATTCTACCTCTGTAAGATGTTTAATATTCATCTTATCCTACCTCTGTAAAATGTTTTATCTTCATCTTACTCTACCTCTGTAATACGTTTTATCTTCATCTTACCCTACCTTTGAAATATGTTTTTATCTTCATTACCCTACCTCTAATATGTTTTATCTTCATTTTACCCTACCTCTGTAAAATGTTTTATTTTCATCTTACTCTACCTCTGTAATAAGATTTATCTTCATCACACCCTACTTCTGTAAAATGTTTTATCTTCATCTTACCCTACCTCTGTAAAATGTTTAATCTTCATCTTATTTCTGCAATGTTTTATTTTCATCTTACCCTACCTCTGTAATGTTTTATCTTTGTCTTACCTTACCTCTATAATATGTTTCCCACATCGATAAATTTCTTTTGATGTTATAAAACTTTTATAATGAAAATTCCTTAAGGGGTTTTAAATTTAATAATTATTATTATTAAATTTGAATAATTTAAATATAATGATTAAATAATTTATATATTAATTATTTGAATTTCTGTAATTATTCATCCGAATTATTTTATTTTATTTTTTTTACTTTTTATTTTTATTTTTAATTAATAATCAAAAAAAAAAAAAAAAAAAAAAAAATTATAAAAAAAAAAAAAAAAATTATGCTTAAATTTTGTTAATTTTTATTTTTTTATTTATTTCTTTTTATTTTTTAATACTTTGAGTTTCCTCTTAAATAAGCATGGCATTTTATATTTTAAAATAATGAAATAAAAATAGCGATTATATTAATTTTCATAATAATAATATTAGTAATAATAATAATAAAAATAATAATAATAAGCATAATAACAATAATAATAATAATGATAATAATAATAGTAATTATAAAAATAATAATAACTATTATAATAACTAAATTAGTGATAATATAACAATAATAATAATAATAATAATAATAATAATAATAATTTTCGGATAATAATAATAATAATAATAATAATAATAATAATAATAATAATAATATAATAATAATAATAATGATAATAATAATAATACTAATTTCTTTATATATTTTAATACTTTCAGTTTCCTCATAACTAAGCATGACATTTTTTATTTTAAAATAATAACGTAAAAATAACAATTACATTAATTTTCCTAATAATAAGAAAAATAAGAATAATAATAAATATAATAATAATAATACTAATTATTAAAATAATAATCTATAATAATAGCTAAAATAATGATAATAATAATAATAATAATAATAATAATAATAATAATAATAATAATAATAATAATAATAATAATAATAATAATAATAATAATAATAATAATAATAATAATAATAATAATTATAGGATAAAAAATAATAATGTTAGTGATAACAATAGTAAAATTAATTATATTAATATTACATTTTTTATTATTTTAGAGTAATAAAATAATATAATATAATGTACAATAATATAAAATATAATTAGAATTATTATTATCAATTATTTTTTCAGTACTATTATGATTACTATTATAATTATTATTATCATTATTATAATTATCATTATTATTATTATTTTTATTATTATTATATTACTTATTATTATTATTAATTATTATTATAAATTTAACTCACTTGAAGAAATGATCCAAATATAAAACAAATCTATAATTAAATGATTCAAGGAACTGAAAATAAAACTTCCTTTTTCGATATTAATTAATTAATTAACTATTTAATTAAAAATTAATTAATCACATAGATGCGAAATGTAAAAAGTTTAATTTTTTCTTTCTTTTGCACCGAAATACGAGAAGAGAGCTAATCTCGACTAAGCTTCGATAACTTCGTCGTAGTGACTGAATGAATGGGTGTAAAGTATTTTAGTATCACCTACGGGTCTGGGCTGGGCGAGGAGAGGGAGGGAGAGAGGGAGGCCGAGAGAGAGAAATAGAGGGAGAGATTCATAGAGAGAGAGAGAGAGAGAGAGAGAGAGAGAGAGAGAGAGAGTAAAAAAAGAGAGAATTTGAGTTAGATTTTAAAATATTGATAATATGAAAGATAAAGATAATAATAAAAAAAAAGAATAGAGGAAAAATAAAGAGAGAACAGAAGAGTAATTAATTGTAAATTAGAGTGAATAATAAATAAAAAGAATTGGTAGATAGAGAGATGAAGAAAAAGCGTAAATATATGAGTTAGATTCTATAATGTTGATAACGTGAAAGATTAAGACAGTGAGAGAAAAAAGAAAGAGAGAACGAAAGAGTTGAGAAGTGAACCAGAGTGGAAGATAGAAAATAATCTGTAGAGAGAGAGAGAGAGAGAGAGAGAGAGAGAGAGAGAGAGAGAGAGAGAGAGAGTTTGACCTTGTATATCATGGCAATGAATGGGGTATAGTCTTGCGTAGCAAGCTTAATGCGTATTCCTTGACACACAACATAATATGTTGGCATTAAATATTTAATTAATATATATATATATATATATATATATATATATATATATATATATATATATATATATATATATATATATATATATATATATATATATATATATATATATATATATATATATATATATATTATATATATATATATATATATATATATATATATATATATATATATATATATATATATATATATATATATATATATATATATATATATATATATATATATATATTATATATATATATATATATATATATATATATATATATATATATATATATATATTATATATATATATATATATATATATATATATATATATATATATATATATATATATATATATATATATATATATATATATATTATATATATATATATATATATATATATATATATATATATATATATATATATATATATATATATATATATATATATATATATATATATATATATACAGGTATGTGCTCTGTGTGCATATGTGAGTCCATGCACAAATTGGACACTTACATTTGTAGAAAATATGTTAAGAAGTTTCTATGATAATGAATAATAATAATTGCAGAAATTTTTTTTATTATTATTTTAGGAATTTATATAACTTTCACTATCATATATATAATATATATATATATATATATATATATATATATATATATATATATATATATATATATATATATATATATATATATATATATATATATATATATATATATATATATATATATATATATATATATATATATATATATATATATATATATATATATATATATATATATATATATATATATATATATATATATATATATATATATATATATATTATATATATATATATATATATATATATATATATATATATATATATATATATATATATATATATATATATATATATATATATTATAAACGTATTGTAATTATTATACGTAATCACCAGTAAACTTTAGAAATATTAAACGTCTTGGGTTCAATGCCATTGCCGTCCTCAAATATAGTAGAAGCAAATGCATGGGACACGGACATTAATCTTCTGGTAATTTTATCATACGTACCCCCAGACCCGTGAGTGGCTGTGAAATTGAATATTTATATATCTAACATTTATTACAATAGCTGAACTGCTTTAACAATAATATATATATACATACATACATATATGTGTATGTGTGTGTTTGTGTGTGTAAGAGTGTGAGTGTGAGTGTGAGTGTGTATGTGTTTATTTCGATGAAAACTTGAATGCGAAATGATTTATTAACTTAGGAGGTTTCGACTCGGCTCCATACGGAAAGCAATTTAATTTTTTATGTTTCTTTAATTGCTGATTTTTATCATAACTGTTTCGCTAGGATGAGATAAAAATAATAATAATAATAATAATAATAATAATAATAATAATAGCTTTTTAAAATACTAAATTAAGTCACCTTGAAGACCTGAATTGGAAGAGCATTTGACCACCTACCAAGCACCCATAATAATAATAATAATAATAATAATAATGATAATAATAGCTAATAAAAAATTCTTTATTGATATGTACAATTTCAACGTACTTGTATTTTTTATGAATAAATATTATTTTAATAGAAGGGTCAAAATACTTCATATTATTAATGAAAATAAAAATAATAATAATAATAATAATAATAATAATAAATTAGAAGAGGATAACGTCAAGTAAGAGAAAGAAGAGTACCAGAACAACCATACTAACTACAATAACCATG
>SEYY01003428.1:7500-23132 GCA_009176605.1 Armadillidium nasatum
CATCTCTGTATTTTTATTATATTGAAAATATAAAGACAAAATTTATTGAAATGCATGAACAAACACCATTTTCAAATGCAGAGATATATATAAAAACCACCACTCACAGGTCAGTAGCCATTGAAAATATGATGACAAAAAAAGCTGAAATGCAAGAAAAATATATATGAGTGAAAAAGTTTCACAATTACTTATGGGTCAAGCCGGGGTCACCAAATTGGCCGGGCCGGGGTTATGGCCGGGGTTACCTAAAATTTGTAAAGAGGTCAAAAGCACTGAAATTTTAGGTTAAGAAAATTAGATATAAGGTTTATTTAATTGTAAGGAAGGAGTAGAATAGCCAACATTCACTTAAATTAATGATTATATGCATTTTCTCTAAAAAAAAAAATCAGAAAATTACAGTTTTTGTGTATTTAAAGTTTAAAAAAAGTACAAAAATTAAAAAAAAAAATTATTATAATTCTTAATAGTGATTAAACACGTTTACCTAGGTAAGACCCAAAGGTAAAGTTTGAAAAAATGTAAGATATAAAATTATCAATTTAACCTGTATTTATATACATATCATTGTTATTTTATTGCTATTTATCAAACTTGTATCATTTAGCTGCATTATTTAAAAATTATTATTTTGTTTATACTTTCAGTCAATATGGCTAAAAGATCAGCTTCTGCAGTATTTGAATACTTTACAATGTTTCAGGATAGGCTCGAAATAGCTAAATGTTAACATCTGCAGTCAGAAAATTAGAAGAGAATCACCGGGTGCTACAAGTAAAAAAAATTTCAACCAAATCTTTTTGGAGTATCTAAAATCAAAACACAAAGATGAACATTCACTAGCAGAAAAGGAGCGGTCAAAAGAAACAGAAAAGAAAAAAATCTTAATTTTCTTATATTTTGTTTGAAATTTTTTTTTTATTATTTGACTGATTGAGCTGAAATTTTCAAAGTATGTGAATTTTTTCACGAAGTTCTGAGTTGATTTCGAGCATTTTTTTGAGTCTATAACGGTTTGAAACTTATTTGGACCCAAAGTTTGAAAAAAATGAATAACTGGGTCAAACCACTGGTCCACATGAGCTGAAAATTTAACTGAATACCACCTTTGCCTCAATTTCTTGCATTGGTGGGAATAGATTTTTGATATCACGTCTAGAAAAAAGTTATAAGCACTTAGAAAAAAATTTGCAAAAATCGTACCCTTCTAGAGGAAAAAATTATTTAAAAAAAAAAAGCTTCCTACTATTTTTTTTTATTTGTGAATATTGTTTAGAAGAGGAACAGGGCAACAATTTTTATTTAGGGCATTTTTTAATGCCCTTTGTTTGAAGCGAGATATAGCCTCTCAAACTTAGGGAATTTTTGAAATTTGGCCAAAAATGGACCTTTTTGAAGGCTATATCTCAAAACCAACGAATCTCATCGAATAAAGTACATAGAGGAATTTGTAGCCCCACCCCTCCTCTATACACACCAAAAATAGGAAATGGTAGAGTTGTATTTTTTTAAAAAAGATTTTGCCTGAAATGGTGGATTTTTTTAGTTCAAAAAATTTTTTTTCCTATAGTTGGTCAGTTTTTGGCTTATAACATTTTTTCTATAACTCTGGGAACAAAAGTCTATTAAAGGCTTTTGTAGCCCATATAATTTTGAATAAATAGTCCAACTTTCAGCTCATTCTAAAAAGTGGTTTGGCACCGCCATTCTCTTGAAAAAGGGTAAAATTTCCAAAAAAAAAAAAAAAAAAAAAAAAAAAAAACTTTTTACCGTAATAGACTTGGAAAAACGCTAGAAATGGACTTTTCTTACCGGTAAAAAATCTATATACACTGAAAGTTTCAGCAGAATCAGCTGAAAATTTAAAAAAAAAAATTTTTTTTTTTGTATAATTTGCCATTTTAACCCCGGCCGGCAACCCCGGTTTTCCCTGATTTTTAGCCGGGGCCGGGGCCGGGGCCGGGGTTAGTAAAAATGGCCGGGTTTGGCCGGGGCCGGGGCCCCGGTCGGTTCCTATATATGAGTGAAAAAGTTCACAATTACTTATGGGTCAAGCGATACAAGGGGTTCTACTAACCATAGATAAATGTCTGTGTGGTATGCATTTACATCTTTTATTAAAATAGGTAATAATAATATGCATATTTAAAAAACTTTAAATTTAAGTAAAATTGTATTGAAGTTAAGCAGTGAAAATATAAATGCATGGCACACAATTATTTATCTATGGGAGGGCCCCAGACCCGTGAGTGGTGGTGATACTTACTTTTCTACTCTTAAATATGGTTTTCATGCAAATTCAACAGATTTTACCTTTATATTTTCAATAAATGTTCAGTACCCACTGACCTGTGAATGGCAGTGATATTTACTTTTCCATGCTTAAATTTGGTATTTTTTATGCATTTCAGCATATATTGTCTTTATATTTTCAATATAATAAAAATACATAGATGTTGTGATGGAGTAAACTAAACTATTACCACAGAAATTGTTTAAAAATATCAATTTACTTCCATGAACAATAATTACCATGGTTATATTATATAAATATATATATATAATATATAATATATATATATATATATATATATATATATATATATATATATATATATATATATATATATATATATATGATTCATTGATATCTTTTTTTTTTTATATACTAGGCTTCATTATGACCTCGATTTACTTTTTAATTTGTGTTTTCAGATGTTATTGCTTAAAAATTTCTATTTCCTACAATGAACTTAATAATTACCATATATAAATATATATTGTTTCAGGCAAAAATATTTCTTTACAACAAAAACTAGAAGGAAAACGATAGTAAAACTTTACCACAATAGGCTGTGACTTTACTTGTAAACTTAATTTATTATTTTTATTTTTTCGGGTGTGTTCATCTCCTGTCGGTGCTGAGTCATCAGCACGTGATCTTAGTTGTCAACACCTTAACATATGTAGATAATCACCGTACAATGCAGGGTTGCCAGCATGTTTTCAATAAAGAGCTCAATGCGATTTTGAAAGTTGTCAAAAAAAAAATTTAAAAAAAAAAATATATATATATATATATATATATATATATATATATATATATATATATATATATATATATATATATATATATATATATATATATATATATATATATATATATATATATATATATATATATATATATATATTACCCTTTTCGAAATTTTATTAATTTAAACCAAGCATGTTTGCTATTATAAAAACTTTGGGTTTAGCTTTTATTAAAAGGCCTGAAAGAGGTCGCAATTAGTATTACAATTAAATAATAAGAGGAGTTTACTATGAACTGCTTCTAAAGAAATAATGACTTTAGAAGTTCCTTCATATACGAATTCAATATAATTAAGAACGTTACGCAGTTATATATTTGAGTAGAAGGCAATAGATATGATAGATAGAAAGAGTTGAAAAGGAAAAATATATAACTCATACCTTATACCTTCGAATTCTGAAGACTTGTAATGAACAAACAAAAACTCTTACATTTTTAATAACGTCTAGACTCGAAAATGATTTGATAAAAAGTGATCATTATTTAACGGGGAGTTTGTTTAATTGAAAAAATGTGCCACATCGATACAAAATACAAACCAACTCTACAAACTCCTATCAATGAAAACTTAAAATATATATAAAAGATATACACAGTTTTTATACTATATTACTCGCAATCATGTACTAAAACAAGCATGAAAAGTCAGTTTGAACATTTTTCATGTTGATTGACGCAATCTTTACGTCAGCAGCTACTGTAATGCATCAAATTTTAGAATCCTGTCTGACCGCTGTAGTGTACATTAGCTGATGCAATCATTACGTCAACAGCTACAGTATTTCATCAAATTTTAGAAACCTGAGCTGGCAGATGTGATTCGACCGCCTTCCAAGATTGCTTCAGTCGTTGGCATGACGCAGCGTGAGTTTTGCAGCTGTCAGCCGTGACATCAAATTGAAGCAGGAAACTCACAAAAGATGTTTTTGGGATGCTTCAGTTATTATGGTGTCGGAAGCCTGCAGCCAAAATAAGGAATGAATGCGCTCGCCACAATATATTGAGGTCCTACGACAGAGAGTTATTCCAGAGATAGAAAAGATTCATCCTGACGATACTGGGATATTGCAGCAGGAAGCAATACCTAACCTTATGCCACACATCGAAAGTGGTGAAAAAATTCATGACAGAGCAGCAAATACAGGTACTTGATTGGCCAGGGAATTCTCTGGACGCAAATCTCAAAGAAAATTTGTGGTCTATTTGTAAAAGTCGCCTCTCTGATGTAGACTGTACGTCTTTGGAGAAGCTCATTGAGGGACTGTGTCAAGTGTGGTACAGGAATCAGAAAATCAGCAGTGACTCTTCGAAAGAAGTAGATTCAATGCCAAACCGTGTTCAAAAGCTGCTTAAAAATAGAGGAGGTCAAATCCAATACTAATGTACGTTTACGTGAGTTTTGGGCAATAAACCAATAAACTCATTGTTAGTTTCAATTAATTTGAACAAAGGTTTATATATATATATATATATATATATATATATATATATATATATATATATATATATATATATATATATATATATATATATATATATATATATATATATATATATATATATATATATATATACATATTATTAATATCCTTTCCCAAGAAGGGTCATTGCCCTGCTTGTCAGTGAGATCAGAAAAATGGTTTGATGAAATTTTCTATTGGTGTTTGATTCATCAAAATTAAATGGAAAATAAAAATGTTACACAAATACTTTATATCCAATTAAAAGGAGCTTAACTGAAGTTAAGGTATTAAAAAGCAATTCCAAACATCATCAAATGGACTTTTCATCAGCAACTTAGTTTGTCATAAGAAATTGGGGTAATTTTTAGTGATGTGGCTTCAATTGTGGTAATTATAGAGTTCACAGGAGTATTTGTTAGATTTCTTCTCAAGACTGACTCGCGGAAAACGTAATAATGTTCTTTATAGTTCCCACAGTATTGTAGATTTCAGGTATTTCGAATCATTTACTTCCAGATTTAGTTTGTGCGAAGAGCAATGAAAGAACAATGTCTTTTTATACTTTTCCCGAAATATTGCTTGGATGCTTGGAAGGGTGTCTTTCAAACCAGCTTATCGTTCACTACACCTTTAAATTGGTGTGAAAATCCTTCTGTAATAATCATCTTTTTCATAATTTCTGCAACATTCAAGGTCTTTATTTCTTGCCAGACATCGTAGAACAGCCATCGAAACCCAAGTTAGCGCATTTCTTGGGATTCTGTTCTTCACTCGTGACAAAATCGTTAATGCTTTCGAATTGGTTTTTGCCACATCTAACAATGGCTCTGGAACTGGAGCCGGATCTGAAACTAATTTCATTAGCTCCCCAGCCCTACTTTTTTTTTACAATGCTTCGAGAACATATCAAGATGAGTTTTTTGAGGAGTTACAGCTGTTAATAAATGAAAATTAAAGAAAAATGACACCTCTTGCCATTGTTTCAAGTTAATCGGATGAAAATAATAAAAATTGTTTACAAATTTCAAAAGTTTTTTTTCCACCATCTTTGAAAATGAACTTGAACTATTCAGATTTAAAAATTATATATATATAAAAATTGAAATTATTTTTAAATCATCAGAGTGCAAAGCTTCATAGTTTCTATTGAAGAATTTCTAAAATCTAATTTAGAATGAAATTAATTTGTTAGATTTCAAATATCCACTTACAATATTTACTTTTTAAAATCAAAATCAAAGACGTCGCATAAAAAAAGTTTCAGGAAAAATATTTAAAAATTTTTTTCCCCTAATCTTATTTTATTTTTTCAGAATACTTTTCATGTTTGATTCAACATAAAAGGAACAATGGAAGGAGTTTCTTTCCCACGAGAATGAAAAAGAATGAAAATGTTTAAAATGTATATAATTTTTTCCCAATTAAAAATTAATTAAATTTTTATTTGAGAAAAAAATGGTTTGATGAAATTCTCTATTGGTGCTTTGATTCATCAAAATTAAATGGAAAATAAAAATGTTGCACAAATCCTTATATCCAATCAAAAGGAGCTTACTGTATCTAGGAAACCTTCCAAGTTAAAAAAAAATGAATAATAATAATAATAATAAAAATAATATTAATGATTACTACTACTGAAAGTCTTATTAATGATAAAAATAATAAATAAAATAACAATTATTATTATTATTGTTATTATTATTACTTTTACTTTTTTAATTTTATTTTTCTTTGAGGGGAAAAAAACTGGCCTCTTGTTTATTGGTATATACCCGACAAACTTATCATCTCATACTTAAACTTTCTCTTTTAAATGGTTTGAGAAATGTCGAAATAAAAACCCGCCTCGAAGATGCTTGGAAGGGTGTCTTTCAAGAAATCTAATTGTTCACTACTCACTACCCTTAAATTGGTGTGGAAGTCCTTCCGTAATAATCATCTTTTTCATAATTTCTGCAACATTCAAGGTCTTTATTTTAATTTCCTGTTTGTTAAAAACTACCTCCTTTCTTCTTCTAGTTCTCTCGTCTTGTTCTTGAACGAAACTCAGAAGTTTTACGCCTTGATAAGAAATCCTATTTTTCTCCTCTTTCTTTCTCTACCTTTTCTTTTCAACTAAGGGCAGATCGTGCACTTATTTTCATAACGTTTGTTGTTAGTTCTCGTGTTATTAATTTGAAGTCGTCTAAATTTCCCACATTATGGCTTGGACTCTCTTGCCACTCAATAAATTCATTTGTTTCGTATAATTACCTTATAACTGTACTGACTATCTTAAGTTTTTCGACTATTCTATATATATATATATATATATATATATATATATATATATATATATATATATATATATATATATATATATATATATATATATATATATATATAAATATATATATATATATATATATATATATATATATATATATATATATATATATATATATATATATATATATATATATATATATATATATATATATATATATATATATATATATATATATATATATATATATATATATATATATATATATATATATATATATATATATATATATATATATATATATATATATATATATATATATATATATATATATATATATATATATATATATATATATATATATATATATATATATATATATATATATATATATATATATATATATATATATATATATATATATATATATATACGTTTTCTCTTATCTTAATTAAAATAGATAACTATGACAAGTTGAAGTCTAATTAATACATGATTATAAAAAAAATACTAAACATAAGTGTACTAAAAACGTTAACGTCCATATTCATAATATGAATATTTTTAACATTTATATATTTTAAATTGTTGAAAATTTTTTTTTTCCTATATGTTTAATTTCCATTTATTTGTTTATTCATGAATTATAATCTTAAGGATATTTGTTTTTTATACAATGATAAATAACAAAAATAAAAACAAATGCTAACCACAGAGCGACGGTACATATTGCGTGCTTTTGTTTTAAACTTTGATTTTAAAATTGACGAACAGAATTTGTTTTAATTACTGTGACCCATGCTATGTTTTACCGTGGTTTTACTTTATTCTATTAGGCCTTGCCTAGGAAAGTATGGTTGTGCTGTGATATAGTTATTAATTAACGAATAATGAATTTTGTTAAATTTAAAGTTAAAACATTTTATATTTCCACGATAAATTTTTACATTTATTAATTGAATATTTTTTACAATTCGTAATGGAAGAGGATTCTGATGTTACCGAAATTTCCAAATCGATTTTCAATCAATTTGTAAGTATCCAAATTTTAAAAAAAAAAATATATGTATGTAGCAGAATCTGTATTATTTTTTTTTTAGAGTAAGAACTTAATGTAAATCTATATATTATGTCAATAAGCTGGCATTTAGTTGTTATAAAATAATTAGAAAATGAACTTAGGTACAATATACTGAGAATGATGTAAACTGAAAATGTAATTAATATTTAAAAAACGCTATTTTAGCATACAGGAAAAATTCTTCACTAAATTGAACTGTAGTTAAGGTATTAAAAAGCATCAAATGCGGTTTTTATCAGCAACTTAGTTTGTCATAAGAGATTTGAGTAATTTTTAGTGAAGTGGCTTGTATTGTGGTAATTATAGAGTTCACAGGAGCATGTTTTTTTCTCATTATATCGAAAATACGAAGATGAAATGGTCTGATATCAAATTTTTTTTTTAATTGAGGTGTAGAAAATATTTTTGTACACTAAAAATACCCAAAAATAAAAAAAAATGAGTAAGAATTATCATGATTTTTATTACATTGTTCAATTTTAATATCGTATTATCATTTGGCTTTACCTTACCAGGTTACTGTATCAGTATTGGAGGGATAGTTCAAAATTTTATAATTATTTTAAAGCTAAAAAAGTTTAAAAAATTTTTTTTTTCTATAACATTAAAACTGAAAATAAAATATCATGAAATAAAGTATATTAGGTATATTCAGTTGTTTAAAACAATTTTTTATATTTGTTATGTTAGCCCTACTTTTACCCTTTAAGTTCAGGTTAGGGTAAATTGAACTAGTTTGACAACCTAACATAGAGTTAAGTTATTGTAAAAGTATGCCTAGCAGTCAAGTAAATTGGCCTAACCCATCAAATACTGGGTCATTGTTATTAATGTATATAATAATTAAAATATGTAAATAAAAAGATTTCACTCTTAATTTAGCTAATTCAATATATTTCGTTAAAAAAAATTTATTTTGGTATATTTAAAAAAAAAATTTTTTTTATTTTTTTTTACCTTTATATTAGTTCTGAAATAGCTATAAAATTTTATATGATTCCCTCTGACTGATATAGCAATCAAGTAGTGCAAAATCAAATTAAAATATGCCAATAAAGTTTATTTTTTATTTTTAGTGTACAAAATTGTTTTCATTACCACAGTTAACCAAAAAAAAATTGATTTCAGACCATTCTTGTCTTCATTTTTTCAATATATGAAAAAAAATGAATGCTCCTGTGAACTCTAGAATTACTATGCTGGAAATTTTCTAATATTATTTACTGATGTAGCAAATATTCATACTTTACATCAAATATCTTTGTTTAATACAAACAATATTTAGTGATAGTTTAGTCCATCACAACTTCTCTATATTTTCACTATATTGAAAATATAAAGACAGAATATGCTGAAATGGATAAAAAACACCAAATGTAAGTGCTGAAAAGTAAATATGACCACCACCCTTGTGGGTCGGAAATATGAATATTTATTATAATTATTAAGACAATATTTAAACCCCATCACCAGAGGCCACCAACTCTCAAGTGGTGATGAAGGAAGGGATATATATATATATATATATATATATATATATATATATATATATATATATATATATATATATATTATATATATATATATATATATATATATATATATATATATATATATATATATATATATATATATATATATATATATAGGCTTAGTGGAGATTAATTTCTGAGGTTTGAAATTTTTAAAAAAAAATAAAAAATTATAAAAACGATATTTTTTTTAATGTAACTATATTTTATTTTTAATTTTTCCTGAATACTTTTTGGATTGTATTGGGTGAAACAAAACATCCCTAAAATTGTTTTCTAATTTTAGTTTAATTTTTTCTTACTTTAAAATTAAAAACTTTTAACATTTTTTCAACTGATGGAGGTTGTACAGTTGGGTGAAACAAAACATGTTTCTATTTGGAACAATTTTCGTATACTGTATCATTTTAGGTTTTTTACCGTTCTTTTGACTAGGTTGAGGGCCTTCTTTTACGGCAACTTCGAAAGTATTCAATTTCGGTTATGTAAATTTTAAGTTTGAATTAGGTTCTGCTAGAAAAATAAGTAATAAAAAGTTTTTAATTGTTTAAATAAAATACTTATAATATTTTATATTAATATATAATATATATATATATATATAATATATATACAATATCATCAATATATAATATAAACATAATATTATACATAAACTTATCACAAATACATAAGCTAATTTTACATAGATATATTTCATATAAACATAATCTTATCCATAAAATCCTCCAATCCAACATCCCTAACAAACACTAAGAAATGGCTAACCAACTTCCTATCAGGAAGAACCGCCCAAATACAACAAAACGGCCATAAATCACGTACCATCAACTTAAGAAACGGAGTTCCGCAAGGAGCCATACTCTCCCCCACTCTCCCCTCCCTCAACCACAAACAACTTTCACCCGCATAATATCATACGCCGACGACTTAACTATTACCACCACTCACAAAAACCTCATCACCGCAACATCTCTCACACAAGACTACATAACACAACTCCAAACTTGGCTAGTAGAAAACAGGATGACGGCATCCCCAAACAAATCCTCCATAACCCTTATAACAACAGACAAACACATATCCAACACCCACCCACAAGTCCTACTAAACAACACCCCCATACCCCTCAACAAAACCCCAAAAATTCTCGGCCTAACATTTGACACTCACCTCATTTTCTCCAAGCACATTCAAAATAAGAATACATCAGCCGCAAACAAAAACTCAACATCCTCAAAACAGTGGCCAACACAGACATAAACAACAACATACAAACCTCAAAAGCTATCTACAAGCAATTTATACGCCCCACCATTAACTACGCCTCCCCTGTCTGGCACCCTCTGCTCTCCGACAAAAACTTAACGACACTCCAAAATAACGCAAAATAAAGCCCTTCCGCACCATCACCGGCTGTACACGCACAACCCCTCAACAACACCTACATAACGAAACCAAGATACTACCTATAAGGAATCACCTCGAAATGATAGGCACCCAATTTTACGCAAAAACACGTCTACCCTCACACACCCATGTCACAATACTCCTACAACCTACCCCACAGAGACTAACACAGCCGCCATCGTCCACCGGCGCCTTTTACAAACAGATCCTAAATCACATCCCCCCCCTCCCCCAATACCACAACAACCAAACATATTCACACTCAACTAACACATTCATATATGATCAACAGACCTCCAAACAGCATCCTTAAAAAAGCCCCTCCCGAAATAAACACCGACTCCAACAACCTCCCAACACACTTACAAAATCTCACTAGCAAGATTGAGATGCGGGCACCACCCAAACTTACAACATTACAAACACAATTTCAATCTAAACCAGGCAACATCTTCCACTTGTACCAGATGCAAAAGGGCCCCGGAGACCGTAAACACTTTCTTTTAGACTGTCCCTCCAACTGTCGCCCCAAAAATCTTCTGGGGCATCACTTCTTTGGAAGATCTCTGGACGAGACCGACTGCGGCGGGAGGCTTCATTAGCGAAGTGTGGCCGCCTCAACAGGGGTGGTCAGGGGGTGAGAAGGTAAAAAAAAAAAAAAAAAGGTATATATATATTATATATATATATATATATATATATATATATATATATATATAATATATATATATATATATATATATATATATATAATATATATAATTCTATATAAAAAAATATGTATCTCACTTTTACAACATTTGAAAATTTATTTGTATATTCAACTGTATTGCTGCTATTCATAGGTATACTGAGAAGTGTATCTCACCCAACTGTACAAAATTTAAAAGTTTAATGAACTTTGCATGCATAGTATAAAGGTTATGCCCAGAAAATCATTTTTCTACCAAAAAAATTTTAATTCAAGAATATTGAGAATTGTGGCTCAAACGGTAGAGTGATTGACTCACGTACTTAAGGTTTAATCTCACCATGGGGATCCTAGTTATATACTACCTAGAAAAGTTTCCTCTCCTAGAATAGGGCTGTGCCCGTGAGATGTGAACTTTTAATTTTAAAAAAAAAATTTTTTTTTTACTTGTTTTGGACACCAGGCGTGAAATATTTAATAACAGCAAAATAAAAATTTATAGATTATCTATCCACAAGTCAGTTATCAAGACATTTTTAGAAAGAGAACATGCTCAAAATTTGCCTCATTCATCTATTTGACTTTTGTCACTTCATTCAAAACTTTTTTTTTTTTTTTTTTTTTTTTCCTTCAAATTTTGTTTTAGATAATTTTTAAAAATAGTTACCCTTTTATATTAATTGAAAGGACTACTACTATGTATATTTGCAATAGCTAGTTTTACCCTATGCTTAGTTGTTAATTTTCTCCCATTTCATTTTTTGGTCAACTCCAATTTTCATAAATTTTTTAAAAATATTAAAGTGCTTTATTCCCATAAACTTTTTTTTATATAAAAATATTAAGAAAAGTTCATATTTCTCAAAAAAAAAAAGAATAAATAAATAGTTAAATCATGTTTATACCAATTTTTCTTGTGCCCACTTGTGTCAAGTGAGCATCAAAAAATTCCATCCCCAAACTAAATTTTACTTTTTTTTATTAATTTAAGTAAGTTTTTCTTTTCAAAAGTTTTTTTTGTATTAATTTATCTTATTTTCAGTTGATTAATTTTCGACCAAAAGTGAAAACAGCTGTTATCTTCACAGAGAGGTCACTGAAAAAAAAGTGTAATGCGTTGAAAGAAAGAAAAGTGAAAAAATCTTTTTCCGAAGATAAAATTAACACACGGATAAAATGTCTTGAAGATCAGATTGCAGCACTAAAGGTATTATTGTTATTATATTATTATTATTATTATTATTATTATTATTATTATTTTATTTATATACATAAAAAATTTAAACAGCAGGAATAAAATAGATTTTACAATACTATTGAAATAAAATAAGCTGATTAGGCTTTTAAATATATGAAACTTATAAATAAACTTACTAAAAATTTTAATCTTTCAAAAGTAAAACCCAAGGTAATAAAAGAATTAAAAAGAAGACTGGTACACTCGCACACACATACTCACTTAGTTTATTTAATTTTCTAATTATTTATATGGTGAAAGCTTGCATTTTCGCAGTTGTCAGTATTTTAAAATTTGATTATTAATGATATGGTTTCAAACGTTGCAACCGTTTACTCTCGAAGTAAAATTTTCTAAAGTTGAAGTAGTTGAAAAATTACTGACCTTTCAAATATTTAACTTTATTGATAGGCTAATAATATTTTTAATAAAGTAATACTCACTTAAAATTGAGAGTATTTGGGTTATAACTAGGAAGTGAAAGGGTATCAATAAACCCATTATATGAAAAATATAAGGATAAAAATTTGAATAAATTTCAAAATTAGTAATTGACAAGTTCAAAGTATGAATTTCATTAATTACATTCAAATTTTAACTAAAATTAATGATTTAAATTTGAGAAGAGTCTTCATTTATTTCAAATTTATCATGTATTTTAATATATGTATATATTCCAGAGTTTTACTCCCATTGACATCGGAAAGTTTGTAGTCATGGTACAGAAGCCATTAGATGTTGTGTTAAGTGATGTAAGTTTTCTTTATTTTTGTATATATATATTCTGTTATAAATGTTATTTAATGAATGTGTTGTATTAAATTCTTAATGGAAGAATTAGAAAAGAAAGAAAAAAAAAAACTAATGGTATTATTAATGAAAGTTAAACTAGTAACATTACTATTAAGTTAAAGATATTATATAAGTGCTTCAGAAAGTTAGAAGGAAGAGACAGAACATACTCATCCATATATGTTGAGCATTGTACAGTCGTCAACAGAAGTTCGTTCCTATTAAGCTGGAAATAAATATTTATATAAAATGGAGATCATTTCAGGTTCAGCCAATCACAGTTCAATTAAGCCCTGCTGAATGTTTTTATTTTCTTTTTATTCAAAATAGAGCTTTTATGAAATGATCTCCATTTTATATAAATATTTATTTCCAGCCTAATAGAAATGAACTTCTGTTGACGACTGTACATCCACATCCATGGGATGTATTATTCATTAACATCCATGAGAAGTATTATTCATCCATATGCACAGATCAGATAGTGAAAAATTGGATAAGAAATATTTGACATCCCATACATCACTTACTTCTTTTTATATATATATATATATATATATATATATATATATATATATATATATATATATATATATATATATATATATATATATATATATATATATATATATATATATATATATATATATATATATATATATATATATATATATATATATTGCAGCCCAAAGCAAGTGTAGAACAGAAAGCCTTAACTCGTATTGCGTATCACAAACCCATCATAAATAATATTGAAAATTTTAGGAAAAAATATCCAAATTGGAGAACAAAGTGTCCCCAATTTTATTAAGGTAAGATTTTATTTATCTATTTATTTATTTTTTGTGATTTGCTTATATTAATGTTAATACTTCTGTAACATGTCTTGAAGAACTTCATATCTCTTACTAAACTTTGATATTCTATGGAGCATAATTTATCTTCCTACCTCAACTATTATTATTACTAAAGCAACATGTTTAGACTTCTTTTTTTTTTTATTTTTTTTGGTTTACCTCTTACACTAAGGTGACCATTTGTCCCGAATTTTTCGGGACAGTCCCGATTTTTTTAGAGACGGACATTTGTCCCGAATTTTAGATTTGGCAAAAATTATTTATTCAGCCAGACAGCAGAAGAAGGCAGGGACACATCGCCATACAGCCAGAGGGCGCGGCGCATAGGAGCAGAAGGCAAAATTTTTTTTTTTTTTTGTAGTATGTCCTTAACTAATAAACCGTATGACTTGTTTTCGAAAACATTCGTATTTCTTCTTTATATTAAAAATCCTCCTCCTTTATACATCTCTTAAAACCCTTACGGGCAGTGTATTTGGAGGGGGGGGGGCAATGTTCAGAAGCGTCCCGAATTTTGGTCAGAAAAATATGGTCACCTTATCTTACAAGAGACATAAGTCTTCTCATCCAAATGCCTAGAACCTTTATATAAGGGATTTAGGTGTACACCACACTGAGTGGTTGGACTCCTTTGATACTGAAAGAGGTGTAGAAGAAACCAAATTCGTTCATTATTATTTTTAATGATCCCAAACAGTTGAATGTGAAACCTACAAATATCCCAGATTGCCTTACCCAATTCTTGAATAATGCTTGAATTATGCTTTACCATTGTTCTTAAGTATAAAAATACATTTTTTCCCTTGTATCGGTAACTCTTAATACCTCTTAGTTATAATACTCTCTCTCAAGCAACTCTGTCACACCCTGAACATATTTTCTAATACTATAATCAGGCTAATTGAGGCGCATTTCTAATCGCTTCTATTTAACCTTGTTTAAATCATGTTTAGTCTGAAATAAATTTTCCTCAAAATCATTGGGTCAGGTCAAAGCCACCTGTTCTTATGCCCTTCGGGTGAGAGACAACACGTAGCAGGTATGGAAAACCCTTATTACGAATTTTCATCCAGCTTGAAATCTTTGGAGCGATATTATACTATATATATATATATATATATAATAATATATATATATATATATATAATATATATTATATATTATATATATATATATATATATATATATTTTTTTTTTTTTTTT
>SEYY01003429.1:2500-5000 GCA_009176605.1 Armadillidium nasatum
AATAATTACTTAATAATTATTAGGTAAACTTTGGTGCTATTTACTTGATACTGTTGGTGTCTTAAATTATATTAGAGATGATAATGATAAACCTGTAAATAAGCCCCTTTGTAGAAGAAATAGATCTAAATAGAACAGAAAATCTAAGTAAGAATATTATAATAATGTACACTCTGTTGGTCAAATAATAGTGATGCTGTTTGATTCCCAACACCCCACACACACCCCCCAACTCCCCCGGAAAGGACATGATCCGCACACATTCCACCGGAGAGTAAAAAAGCAAACGACATTTCAAATTGTCAAATTTAAAATTTGAATTTCCAAATTTAAAAAGTTTTAAAATTAAGACAATTCAAAAAAATAAAAAAAATAAATAAATAAATAAAATAAAAATAATTAAAAACATATATTCAAAATTTATGACATTAATTTTTACTTTAATTTTTCTTCTCTGTTTATAAATTACTTTTTAATAAAAAATAAAACAAAATGTATACGATCAGTGCAGTGACAAAATAGTGTATTTCCATCCAGGAATTAAAGTTACTTCACCAACTAAAAATTATTCTAGAATTCCAGCATCATATATATATATATATATATATATATATATATATATATATATATATATATATATATATATATATATATATATATATATATATATATATATATATATATATATATATATATATATATATATATATATATATATATATATATATATATTTAGAATTATAATTAAAATTTGATAGAATTTTGGCAAGAAATACAAAACGATGTGAAAAGAATATTAATGTTCAATACACCTTCATATATATATATATATATATATATATATATATATATATATATATATATATATATATATATATATATATATATATATATATATATATATATATATATATATATATATATATATATATATATATATATATATATATATGAAAAATCTTGGTATGGAAATGCATATATTCATTTTAATGTAGACGTATCGTATTTAAGTCATTTCTTTTTCAGTGCAAAATATAGAATGAACAAAATTTTGGTTAATATACATCTACATCCTCTCCCAGTAAGGGTTTTCACCCTGTCAGTGGAACCAGTATCTTTCCTCATCTGCTCTTAAAACTCCTCCCAGAGCCCTCTAAAAGATCAGGTTTTTCGGCTCGTTAGTCTCAATGCCGGTCCATGAGTCTTATTCAAAGTCACAGGTAGGGTTTACACCCTTTCAGTAGAACCAGCATCGTTTAAATTAAAATTTTAAAATAATTTAAAAAATATTAATAGATGGAAAAAAGTATTAAAAATAATGAAAAAAAAAAAAAAAAAAAAAAAATTAAAAAAAAAAAATTAAAAAAAAAAAAAAAAAAAAAAAAAAAAAAAAAAAAAAAAAAACAAAAAAATAGAAAATTGAAAAAAAAAATGAAAGACTTTAAGCAATTAGAAACACCAAAGAAGAATTATGCATATTATATTAATTGCGTTTTAGTGTTTTTAGTATGTACTGTTAATTATGTTGTAATAATTAAGTGTGGGTTTAAGTGTTTGTATGTACTGTATAATTAAGTTTGGGTTTAATTGTTTTTATTATGTACTGTATAATTAAGTGTTTGTATGTACTGTATAATTAAGTGTGGGTTTAAGTAGTATGTGTTTGTATGTGCTGTGATTGTATAATTAAGTGTGTGTAATTGTTTTTATGTACTGAATACAGGATTCCAAAATTTTAAGTTCTTCTTCTGTCGAAATATTTTGGAAGATAGAAAGGTTATGGAGGGATTCAAGAGAGTGTAGTGAGGCTAGAGTGATCTATGACAACCGAATTCTCTGTTTGGGAAATAGGAAGATTAGGGCCACTGCTAATAGTTTTTATTTTTATTATATAGTTTTGTATTTATATACAATGCAAAAAAAAAAAAAAAAAAAAGTTAGGATTAATTATTAACGAATTTATCTCCAAATTTGTGTAAGACTGTACCTTACAACAAACCTTTTCCACATTGTGACTTTACCTCCTTTATGCCACCCCCCTCCCTATCGCCTTTTCAAACTTAATTAAAATTCTGCTTGCAAGCATGGTACAGTATTACTCACCTCTCCTAAACTGCAACCGTGAAAATATTAATTTCCCTTGTCCTTCGGAGAGGATCTGAACCCACCCTACAGGAACTGACAAGGTAGCTCGTGAACAAGTGGTACTAAGAATCTCCGGTCTGGAACTGGTTGCCCCTGAAATATGGCCCTAGTATTGCTTCGACTGCCGAACACTTTCTACAGTGGAAAAAGTAATTGGACTAATGAAACGAACTAGATAGGATTAACTGTACCATCTTAGCATTGTGCGAAGTAAGGAGAAAAGAAGGAAACCATAAAAGAATATATTTATGCTAAGGTTCATAGGAAATAATGGTATACTAGATAGAGGAGTAAGCTTCCTCCTTCATTCTCAACAAAGATTTATAAGCATTAAAAAAGAGGGAAAATCATATCA